>JARFXV010000614.1:2500-30875 GCA_031761425.1 Cosmopolites sordidus
CATATGAAAACAAACTTTTTGTAGCTGAAACTCTTGTGGGAAGTCTGAAGCTTTTTCATACTCAAAATCTCATGTGATATACAGTGGACACGGTCTATCAAAATATTTGCAATATCAGTAGGTTCGTGTATCTTCAGTCAGTCATCCTTTAATATCACATTGTGCATTTTTATGATGATTTTTTTGGTTTTAACGATTTTTGGGCGTCCCAAACGTCCCCGATCTTCAATGACCACGTGTAAATTCAGTAGCCCACTTTTTCTACTGTCAAAAGAAGAGGCGAATAATCATTTAAAGTAAAATCTAACTCTTTTTGTATCTTCTTCAAGATTAAATCCATTAAAATAAAGTAATTTGTGACATCTTGAACTTTGAACTTTTCATTTTTTAAAAAATGTTAAAACTTGTTTGTTTTACTGAATTGAAACAAACAAGCAACTAAACGCATGCATCTGAAACTTCGCAGCATGTCAACTAATGAATTTTAATTGATAAATATTAGTAATTTGGACATACTTGTGCTAGTTATGTCAGGCGGAGAACTTTTCACACAAATCTCGTAATATAAGATTCCTCGATTAGAAATAGTCAAAATATTAGTGGGGAAAATTACTTGTATATTTCGGAACATCTTCGCTATTGAACTTCAAGTGTATAGCTGGATAATTACATTCATACAGGCTAAATATTACTGCGCGATGAGGTAGCTTAAGGGGCATCGCCAAAAAAGTTTTGTAATCATTACCCCCGTTGCTCAGAGACTAATTTCCGTTTATACAACATATTTCAATTTAATCGACTCGTTATACAGATATTCCTGAGATTAAAATCACTCTAATCACAGAAGTGAATGATGCGAAGAGTAACTGAGACATTCTTTTGAAATACTCGATACTCATTAAGTATATTGCTGCTCTTTTGGAATAAATAAATGAATTTATAAAATTTCTAAAATATTTACGTTTTTTACATTTACGTTCTAATCCTAAAACATTTTCTAAAAATGTGAAATTTTTTATTTAGGTATAAAAGAATAAAAAATAACAAAAAGTAACAAAAAATAACATATTAAAAAAAATCTCAACTTATAATTTATAATTAATGCTATAACGTAGTAAATATAGTATATTAAGATTTATAAAAAGCTGTTCTGAGGATGGATTAAAAAAAAAAGAAAATTTAACAAAATAAAAAAATTATTATTATTACAATTCTCCGAAACTCCAAGCAAAAAAGAACAAAACAAATGAGATTAAACGGTTAGGAATATATATATATATATATATATATATATATATATATATATATATATATATATATATATATATATATATATATATATATATATATATATATATTATTATTATTATTATTATTACAAACATGATTCATCGATTATCTCAGTCTAGGCTGGTCGGGTTTACAATGCTAGAATGAGAAAGCAGTTCAGCTCCTCCCATTCAGCTTAGTACCTTACGAACAATGTGGCAAGTTTGTAAGAGAAATGCTCGTTGTCCTACTGTGGCAATCGATTTTGAAACACCAAGAATTTCCAGATTTTTGGAAAAGGTTTTGCTTACTAGGCCTTTGGCGGATATAACAAAAGGTAACACCTCCACTTTCTGGAGTTTCCATTGATTTTTCAGATCAATTGCAAAATTTTCGTACTTCGTGACCTTTTCCATTTCAGTTTTTCTGATGTTATGAGAGAGTGGTATCGCAATGTCAATTATGAAAGCTCTCCTCTGCTTTTTGTTAATTAGAACAATATCCGGCCTATTATAGTCAACCGTCCGATCTGTTGTAATTGGTCTATCCCAGTAAAGAATTGTATCGGCTGACTCAAGTACGGGGGAAGGCGTGTACTTGTAATATGGTGGAGGCATCTTATCAAATAGCGAGTGCTTTAAAGCGATTTGCTGGTGTATAATTTTCGCCAGCTGATTATGCCTGCCTAGGTAAGCATTAGGGGCAAGGACTGGACACCCTCCAACAAGGTGTTCAATTGTTTCTCCTACAGCACCGCACTTCCTGCACTTGTCGACAACATCCATGTGTAGAATATGTCTTTCATAATTTTTTGTCCTTACTACCTTATCTTGAATAGCTGTCGTGAAGCCTTCTATTTCTGGATATAATAGTCCATCGGTAAGCCAGTTTAGAGACAAATATTTGTCAATGGAGTCATCCTGAAGTGATTTAGGAAATCTCCCATGTAATGTCTGTTGTTTCCATTCTTGAACGCTATCCTTTAGTGCTGTTCTACTATCAACACGATTTTGTTTATTTAGATTTAGTGGGGTGAAACCCTGGTCCTTCTTAACAACCAGTTTCATTAGTGTGCTATGTGAACTAATGAAGCGCTCTCTCATCCTATTCTCCTGATTGAGACAAAGATTCTTGACATTCACAAGCCCTCTGCCTCCCAACTCTCTCGAAACATATAGCCTTTTTGTGGACGAATTGGGATGTAAACATCGGAACTTTGTCAATATTCTTCGTGTCAATCTATCCAGTTCATCAAGATCTGCTTCAGACCATTTAACAATGCCAAAAGAATATGTCAGAGTTGGCACCGCCCAGCCATTGATCGCTTTAATGAGGTTTCCACCGTTCAGTTTGGTGTTTAAGAGTTTTGTCAGTCGTTTTTGGTACAAAGTGGAAAAATTCTTCTTTAATAGGCTGTGATCAAATTTATGATTTTGAAGCATTCCTAAATATTTGTATGAGTCTTCTGATGCTAGTTCTTGTATACCGCAGACTGTTGAATGTTGTTCTTTTATTATTGCCTTTTGTATACTGATAGTGGAGCATTTCTCGAGTCCGAATGACATTTTGATTATAGTATTTTGATATTATTATTATTATCCTCGTACTGAACTCAGCATCTCAGCCTAAGCTGGTCTATATTACAATATCAAAATGAGAAAGCAATTCAACTCCTCTCACTTAGCATAAAATTTTACGAACAATGTGGCATGTCTGCAAGAGTACTGCACGTTGTCCCACTATGGCAATCGATTTTGAGATACCAAGAGATTGAGATTTGAGATATCAAATAACGAAAGGCACTATCTCTACCTTATGCAGTTTCCACTGGTTTTTCAAATCGTACGCAAGGTTTTCATACTTAGTGGTTTTCTCCAACTCGGTTTTCCTGATATTACGAGAGAGTGGCACTGCGATGTCAATTATAAAAGCCCTTTTCTCCTTTTTACTAATTAGAACAATGTCTGGTCTATTATAATCGACCGTTCGATCTGTTGTGATTGGTCTGTCCCAGTATAGGATTGAATCAGATGATTCCAATACGGGAGAAGGTGAGTACTTATAATATGGAGCAGGTGCGTTATCTAATAGCGAATACTTTAATGCAATTTGCTGATGTATAATTTTCGCCAGCTGATTATGTCTTCCTAAATAAGCCTTAGTGGCTAGAACTACACACCCACCGATAAGGTGTTCAATCGTTTCCCCCACTATAGCGCACTTCCTACATCGGTCGACAACATCCATGTGTAGTATATGCTTTTGATAGTTCCGTGTTCTTACTACCTTATCTTGAATAGATGTCGCAAAACCTTCTGTTTCTTGGTACAACAGCCCATCGGTCAGCCATTTTAGAGACAATGGTTCATCAATGGTATCATCCTCGAGTGACTTTGGATACCGTCCATGCAGTGTCTGTTATTTCCATTCACGGACACAATCCGTAAGTGTTGTTCTACCATCAACGCGATTCAATTTATCTAGGTTCAACGAGGTGAAACCCCGGTCCTCTTTAGCAACCAACTTCATTAGCGTGCTGCTTGAATTAATGAAGCGTTCTCTCATCTTACTCTCCTGGTTAAGACAAAGGTTCTTAATGTTCACGAGACCTCTGCCTCCCAACTTTCTTGGAATGTACAGTCGCTTCATAGATGAATTTGAATGCAGACATCGGAATTTTGTCAATGTTCGACGTGTTGATCTATCCAGTCCATCAAGGTCTGTTTCTGACCATTTAACAATACCAAAGGAATAGGTCAGAGTTGGCACTGCCCATCCATTGATCGCTCTAATCAGGTTTCCACTGTTCAGTTTGGTATTTAAAAGTTTTGTAAGCCTCTTTTCGTACATAGTAGAAAAGTCTTTCTTTAACTGGCTGTGGTTAAATTTCTCGTTTTGAGGTATACCTAAATATTTATTCTGGTGCCAGTTGTTATATGTTACAGTGTGTTGAATGTTGATTGTTGACTATTCCTTTTTGAATGCTAATGGTCGAGCATTTATCAAGTCTGAATGACATCTTGATATCCCTACTAAATTCTTCGACCATTTTTATTAAGGAGTTTAGTTTTTCTCTAGTTTCTCCATAGATTTTAAGGTCATCCATATATAGTAGGCGCGAGAGCTTTCGTGGATTCCTCATGTTTAGTTTATATCCTATATTACTGTTGTTCAGTAATGTAGACATAGGGTTTAGGGCTAGACAAAACCAAACTGGTGAAAGGGAATCTCCCTGAAAAATTCCTCTCTCGATATTCGCAGTTGTAATGCATTGTTGATCGATAAAGAGATTTGTTTTCCATTTCCCCATCAGGCACCTTAAGGAGTTAATGATGGGAGGACTTATTTTATAAATCTTCAGGACTTCTAGTAACCAATCGTGTGGAACACTATCGAAGGCTTTCCTGTAGTCTATATAGCAGATGTTTAGGTTGCGTTTTTTTTTCTGTGCTTGTTCGAGAACTACAGCATCGATCGTTAGCTGTTCCTTGCATCCCATACTTGCTCTTATACATCATTTCTGCTCTTCAAAAATATTGTTTTCATCACAATGTTTGTAAATTTTTTCATTGATTAGGGCTGTCAACAATTTATAAAATACTGACAGACACGTGATGGGTCTGTAGTTATTGGGTTGCTTAGCATCACCCTTTTTGTACAGAAGATATGTATTGCCTTCCATTAAAAAATTCGGGAAAGTATCAGGATTTATCATTACCTCTTTAAATGCACTAGCAAGTGGGCGGTGGGCCGCCGTAATGTTTTTAATCCAGAAGTTATGTAGTCCATCTGGTGCAGGAGCTTTCCAGTTATGAGTTTTCTTGACGGCGGTGCAAATGTCAGTCGCCGTGAAATCGTTAAACTTCATTTCTGGGAGAGCACTTGTGTGCTGTTAAATTGTTTTAATCCAAGGTGCCGCTTTTTCATAGTCATCTGATCTTTTCCAAACCGATTGCCAATATTCTGCAAAGGAGGACATGTCCACATTCTCAGGTTCTGACCTGCTACTGCCTTGTTCGAGCTCTCTATAAAATTTCTTTTGACTATTTATGAATTCTGAATTTTGGTGCTTTCGTTTTTTTAGCTCGTTATATCTTGCTAGCCTAGCCCCTTTAGATTTAGCTTTCTGTCTAAACCGATCTTTAAGATCCAACAATTTTTCGGAGAAGTTTGGATCGTCGAAGCCAATGCCAGATTTATTGGCAATTGTTTTTATTTTTTTCATTTATTAAATTATTAGTATTTTTACATTTATAATTATTATTATTATTCTGCTCATCCTTACTGTAGAATCTCAGCTCATGCTGGCCGGTATTCCAATGCCAAGATGAAAGAGCAATTCAGCTCCTCTCACCCTAGCATAATATCTTACGAACAATGTGACACGTCTGCAAGAGCACGGCACGCTGTCCCACTATGGCAATCGATCTCGAGATCCCGAGGCTCTCGAGGTTCTTTGAAAATCTCTTACTTATCAGGCCTCCGGCGGATATAACGAAGGGCACTACATCTACCTTACTCAGTTTCCACTGGTTCTTCAAGTCGTATGCCAGATTTTCATACTTTGTGGATTTTTCTATCTCAGTTTTTCTAATGTTGTGAGATAGTGGCACTGCGATGTCAATTATAAAAGCCCTCTTGTCCTTTTTGTTGATTAGAACAATATCCGGCCTGTTATAATCAACCGTTCGATCAGTAGTGATTGGTCTGTCCCAGTAAGGAATGGTATCGGATGATTCAAGTACAGGAGAAGGCGAGTACTTATAATATGGAGGAGGTGCATTTTCTAATAGCGAGTATTTTTTTGCAGTTTGTTGATGTATAATTTTTGCCAGCTGATTATGCCGTCCTAAATAAGCATTAGGAGCAAGGGCCGGGCAACCGCCAATAAGGTGCTCAATTGTTTCCCCCAAAGTACCGCATTTCCTGCACTTATCGACTACGTCCAAATGCAGTATGTGCTTTTCATAGTTTTTTGTTCTTGTTAGCCTATCTTGAATAGATATCGCGAAACCTTCTGTTTCTGGGTACAAGAGTCCATCGGTCAGCCACTTCAGAGACAATTGTTCGTCAATGGTGTCATCTTCGAGTGACTTAGGAAACCTTCCGTGCAATGTTTGTCCTTTCCATTCTCGAACACAGTCCGTGAGTGTTGTTCTGCTATCAATACGATTTTGTTTATTTAGGTTCAGTGGGGTGAAACCCCGATCGTCATTTGCAACCAATTTCATTAACGTACTGTTTGAATCAAGGAAGTGTTTTCTCATTCTATTTTCTTGATTGAGACAGAGATTTTTTACGTTTACAAGGCCTCTACCCCCCAACGTTCTTGGGATGTATAGTCTTTTCGTCGATGAGTTTGGATGCAGGCATCGGAACTTTGTCAATGTTCGGCGCGTCAACCTATCGAGTTCATCAAGGTCAGTTTCTGACCATTTAACTATGCCAAAAGAATATGTCAGAGTTGGCACCGCCCAACCGTTGATCGCTCTAATGAGGTTTCCTCCGTTCAGTTTGATGTTTAAAAGTTTTGTAAGTCTCTTTTGGTATAGAGTGGAAAAATCCTTCTTTAACTGGTTATGATCAAGTTTATGCTTTTGGGGTATTCCTAAATATTTGTAGGATTCTTCTGGTGCTAGTTGTTGTATGTTACAAAGTGTTGAATGTTGACTCTGAACCTTTCCCTTCTGTATACTAATGGTAGAGCATTTGTCACATTCTGATATCCCTACTGAATGTTTCAACCGTTTTTATCAATGAGTTTAATTTTTCTCTAGTTTCTCCATATAATTTAAGGTCATCCATATATAGTAGATGAGAGACCTTTCTTGTATTCCTCATGTTAAGTTTATATCCAATATTGCTGTTGTTGAGTAGTGTGGACAAAGGGTTCAATGCTAAACAGAATCAAATTGGAGAAAGGGAATCTCCCTGAAAAATTCCCCTCTCGATATTTGTAGCAGCAATGCATTGTTGGCCGACAAAAAGATTCGTTTTCCACTTCCCCATCAAGCACTTTAAAGAATTAATAATCTGGGGGCTAATTTTATAGAAATTCAGAACCTCAACCAGCCAATCGTGAGGGACACTATCGAATGCTTTCTTGTAGTCTATATAGCAGATATTTAAATTGCGTTTTCTTTTTCGCGCTTGCTCAAGAACTACAGCATCGATCGTCAATTGTTCCTTGCAGCCCATACTTTCTCTTACACATCCTTTCTGTTCTTCAAAAATGTTGTTTTTATCAAAATGTTGGTAGATTTTTTCATTGAGTAGGGCTGTGAACAGTTTATATAACAGTGACAGACATGTGATTGGTCTGTAGTTATTGGGTTGCTTAACGTCCCCTTTTTTGAACAGTAGGTATGTATTGCCCTCCATTAGAAAGTCAGGGAAAGTGTCTGGATTTATTAAAACCTCTTTAAATGCATTTGCAAGTACGGGATAGGCGGCTGTAAAGCTTTTAATCCAGAAGTTATGCAATCCATCTGGTCCAGGCGCCTTCCAGTTGTGAGTCTTCCTGACAGCAGTGCAAATGTCAATCTCTGTGAAATCGTTAGACTCCATATCTGGGAGAGCATTTATCTGTTCTTGAATGGTTTTAACCCAAGGAGCCAATTTTTCGTAGCCGTCTGATTTTTTCCAAGCCGATCTCCAATATTCCGCAAAGGAAGACACATCGATATTCTTAAGTTCTGACTTGTTGTTACCTTCTGCTTCGAGTTGTCTATAAAATTTCTTTTGGCTGTTTGCAAATACTGAATTTTGATGTTTTCGCTTTTCTAGTTCATTATATCTTGCTAGCCTGGCTCCTTTCGATTTAGCTTTTTGCCTAAACCGATCTTTTAGATCCAACAATTTTTCTGTCAGGTTTGAATCATCGAAGTCAATGCCAGATTTATTAACAATTATTTTTGCTTTTCTCGCTACTTTATTTGACTGATTACCAGAAAGATCTCTGAGATAATGTCAACTTTCCTCCGGAACTCATTGATATTGTTTTCAAGGCGCGTTTTCCAGACAGGTGTATTTTTCTGGATACTACGACCAGCCGCATTATGGGTGTAAGTCTTTTGACCTGAAATTTCGATGACAGTCACTGCTGCACAATATAATGCAAGATGTATATCGCTTAAATTTGTCATCCCAGATAGATGTGATTCCAAAACTCTATTAATCTGCATTAGAGTAATACGTGATTTTGCAATATTACGTAGTACTGGAATTTTTGGTCTATTCAATGGGTTTGAGCCAGTAAAACTGGCCAAATTGCTGTAAAACTTCTCTCGTATGTTAGAAAAGTTACATTGCGAGATTGATTCTTCATTTTTAGACGATGATGCTTCTGGTGATACATTTTGAGTTTGTTCTACTTGTTTCTCCTCTGTATTCGAGTTAAGAACGTCTATAATATCTTCTTTATGTTGTTGATATGTAATGTTTTGATGTAGTTCATTACCGATTTCTCTCTTGATGTTCATTAATTCCGATTCGGTTAGATAGTTTTTCCTTAGAATTACATTTTTACGGTCGGCTAAGTTTTGTTCCGACAGCTGAGTTTCAGGGAACCTCTTTTTATATTCTTGGTGGAGTGCATGCCTCCATCCAGGGAGCGGATTATCTCCGCACTGGTTTACGTAGTAATAGGCACGCATTACATCAATATTCATTTCGCGTGTCCATCTGATACGTGGAGTGCGTTCGGTCCTAGTGACAGCCTTCCTTATTAGGGGCGAGCCAGCAAGTACCGGGGTATTTTGATCTTCTACTCCATTATTAATTTCCGCTCTCTGTTGATTTTGTAGTAAAGCCTTTGGTGTTGCTAGACTTAGATGATCTAATTGTTGTTCGAGTGCCTCTTTCATTGCCATTCTTGTGGTGCCATAGAGTTGGGAACCGCCACTCGCTCCAGATTCACCAACCCCGGACAAATCCTCCCGACGGTTCCGAAGGGTTCTTGTCCGCAAAACCCTACCGCTTTGTATAATATTATGTGTTTTATTCTCCATAAATATATTTGGGTTCAAGGGAAAAACGGTCTCCCAAGGCAGAGCCCCGATTTACCATGGGAAAGCTATTTACTACCGGAGGGCGCTTGGTATCCGGAGACATCGTTACAGACACTTTAACCCTGTGCCATTCAGCTCCTCGGCACGATGGATTTTCACCTTAAGCTTGGGGATTTTTTTTTCAGAGGTTTACTCCTCTCAGCTCGGAAAGGTGGTGGCGCCACTCACCAAGCGGACTAACCGCCCCCTGCCAGATTATTATTATTATTATTATTATTATTATTATTTGGTGCGTATAGACCCGATTGGATCACGCAAAGCATTCTGACTCATTTTCGAGTGTTCTTTCTGATCCTCCACACCTCTCTCATCCTTTCTCTGTGGATTCTCTTTCTCCCCTCCGTCCACTTTGTTCCCGATCTCCTCGAAACTTCGCTCTCTGGTGCAACGTTCCACATATGTATTTTGTGTCTGTACATTCTTTTATCCTTCATCTCTGTCGGACCGGAGCCATTTGTGCCTTTCCCAGATCAGCTCTGACTTGTGCGATCCATCGTATTGTTGACTTGACTCCTTGAATGTACGTAAGAATTCTGTTGGTGAGTCTTGTCTGTGGGAGTCTACTGATATGTCCATAGAATTTCAACCTTCTTTTTCTTATGTCCGCAGCTACGTTGGACATTCTCTCTGTGGTCTTTCTAGAATGTAATCTGTATCCTTCTTCTGTCAGTTTTGGGCCGAGAATTTTCATCATAATTTTGCGTTCTTCTTTTAGTATGTTTTCTATGCCGCTTTTTGTATGGAGTGTAAGTGTCTCGCTTACGTATAGTACCTCTGGTTTGATTACTGTGTTGTAGTGTCTTATTTTTGCGTATGTGGATAGGCATTTCTTATTGTAGATATTGTGTGTCTTGCCGTATGCCCTCTTCATCTTCTGTAATCGAGTCTTCTATGCTATCTTCTCTCCTCTTGTGGGTTCGAGGATCTCGACCAGGTATTTGAAGTGAGTGGCCCTATTTATTTTGTTCAAATTTTGGACATTTAATTTTGAGCAGAAGAATTCGGTTTTTTGAAAGGATATTTGTAGGTCAATTTTCTCCGTACATTCCTTGAGGACTTCGATCTGTTTGGTTGCCCTTTTTTCATTGTCTGCGAGTATGCATATATATATATATATATATATATATATATATATATATATATATATATATATATATATATATATATATATATATATATATTTATTGTACATTTCCACGGCAGTTTTGTGATACATCTAGATTTGTTTTATATTATTCATATATTTATTTAAATATTTAATATTTTTTTACGACTAAATAAAAAAAAAATGGAAAATTTTCAATGAATAATATTAATCAAAAAAAATTTCATGTTAAATTATGCCAGGGATAATCAAACAGTACAAACTCGAACTTCGTTTGCTGTAAACATTCATGTGATAATAATTCCTATTCGAGATTAAAGATTTCGTCACAAAAATCTCAGTTAATTCTTATTTGGTATTTCAAAACTTTTATAAGGGAACACCATATAATAGATAATCAATTAAAAACTACAGCACCAGATTTATTAAATATGACACCTCATAAATTATGCAATATACCCAAATTTTAGTCTTAATAATTAATCGAAAAGATAGTGTCACATTGAAATTATTAAATGTCTTTATTTTCTGCTCAATATATATATATATATATATATATATATATATATATATATATATATATATATATATTCAGTTAGTATAATTGACTCAAATTAAAAATATCGGCCGATAAATTGCATATATACACATTATATATATATATATATATATATATATATATATATATATATATATATATATATATATATATATATATATATATATATATATATATATGTATAAGCAACGGTTAATATCTAAAGTTTCTATTGTATTTATAATATTTATTTCGAAACATAGTGCATTTTTGAAATACAAACTATGTTAAACTAACAGTAAGAAAAGTAATTATAACCTAAACTGTCCATCGATGGAACAATTGTTATACATAGAATTTTAAATATACTGGGGATTTTAGATATTAATATCAAGTATCTAAATGAAATGAATATGAATGTTATTCAGAACTTGAACACATGTAACTGGCTCTTCACATCTATCAACAAATGTTTAACTTTTTTAAATAATTCATTCTCTTTACTTTTGTATTATTTCTTTGCAATACTTAGAGGAATATTTTCTTATAGGCCAGAGTCATCATTATTTTCAGCAAAATTAAGAATATTTTTTTCAGTATGTTTAACAGTTAATTTTAACATTGTCGCATCTTTAACTGTTAAATCCTTTAGAAATTTTGGGTGAAACTTTTGGGTATTCTAAATCCTATGTCAGTTAGTAGTATTAATGAAATAATATAATATAAAATAATGTATCATTCAAGTTAACAAAAGGTAAATGGAAACTTCTATCTAAAAAAGCATTTTCTGACTTCGTGTAATATCTTGAGCTGAAAATAAAGATATTTAATAATTCCAATGTGACACTATCTTTGGATTAATTATTTAGACTAAAATTATGTATATATATATATATATATATATATATATATATATATATATATATATATATATATATATATATATATACCGGGAATGGACCAATAGAACTTAAAATGTTTATTATTTATACAAATATATTGTATTCAAAGTAGAAGCTCCGCATAACGCTGAGATAATATTCTTTATTTACCGACTGACCTTCTGGAAAGAATTCCGAGTGCACAGCACCTCGATAATCAAAGAAAACAGTCAACATCACCTTAACTTTTTGCATTACGACAACGCACCATCTCACAACGCTATCACTATGAATGAATTCTTAGCCAAAAACTCAATAAATACAATTTTGATCGACTTTGACGTGTTTTTTTCGGTTTGGGCTGTTAGAAGGCGCTATTCGCGTTTCATACCCAAACAATCACTTAAAATTGTACGAATTAATTCGTGAGACACAGAAAGATCAGCGGCTATCTCTTTCAACTTAAATGACGATTTTCAATCACCATTTCCTTCATTTTAGCAATTTTAACTTCAGTGATGGCCGACCAGAGCGAGGCAAATCTTCCACCACATATCGACCGATTTTTAATGCACTGTACCACTCATATGCACGTGTTTTTGATAAAGTCGATTCACCGTAAGCCTTCTGCAACATTTTCAACGACTTGGCGCACTTTGTTCGATGTTTTTATCCATTGTAAAAATCGCAAAACAAACTTGAGCTGAACTAACAAAATCGGCATTGTAAACAAACTAAATGACACATGAGTTCAAACTCCACGTCAGTAGAGGTCAGTTGTTCCAACTTAGCGATAAAAAGAATATTGACAATCCCTTATACAATTATATATATATATATATATATATATATATATATATATATATATATATATATATATATATATATATATATATATAGAGCCTTCTATCCGTAATTTCTCAAACATAATCTAAGAGCTAAAGGTCGAGAAATCTTACTAGTCATTGTCATCAGATTGACATGAGCCTCTTCAAAATAATTTAAGGAAAGTCTGGTAACACACCTCTACTACTTCTTGATGATAATATTGCTCAATCGTATTTCCTCTAATAAAGGCTAGAAGTAACCTAGTTCCACTAACACCACACTCCATGACACCTGCCATTCGGTATACATGCTCCTTAATATCAAACTATTAAACAAATGGTCAGTACATAACTAAGTAAAATTATTTCATTATATACAAATTATTATTATATTTCGTGACAAAAAAACGAAAGATTTTTTTACCCAACTTTCATTAACCAGTTCTAATGCTACAATTGTGGTAAATATAGTTTTCAGTTTAACCTTGACAACTGTAGTAAATAAAAAATACTTTTATTCACTACGCCAAGATACTATTCATTTGATAAATATGATATGTTTAATATGTCAAATTTTATTTATAATGTTATAAATTCAGGTTTCCTTACCTTTTAGTTATGTACATTAACAAAGTAAATAGAGAAAATTCCATTTTGGGATGTATAATATCAACAAACTTGTAAAATAGTAGTTGTTTCTTTATTTTATTTTCATTAGTACAAACAGATGTTTTACGTTGAGTTTGGCTTAGTCATTTAAGTCTCTTCAATGCTGATAGTGCTATTTTGCGAGTGGACTGTTTAATATGGGTTCCACAATCACAATCATCAATTATCAATTCACAAATTTGTCAATCAATTATCAATTCACAAAACCCTACCGACTGGCGAATGACTAATATAGAACATATCTCGGAAGGAATTGGCGTAACTGAAGGACGTGTCCTGGTCGGATTTTATACTCTTGCCTATAAAATGCAGTACTGCATTTCGACCTGTGAATCGCCGGATTACAGGAGATACATATATGTGTATATGTGTTTCATAATATTACGGAAACAGAAAATTTCCTGCACAGGTACAGAATGATGTTGATGGTTTTTAGTTTCAGTATCACACCAAAAATTAGAAAAGTCATAACATTTATAAAGATTTTTGTTGGAATCGTGTTGTGAATCGAAAATATTCTACAAAAATTATTTATGAATGATATTGACATCGATGATATTATACATCGGTCATTGCATTAGTTTTTTGAGGTTCTGTTTACTACATGCTTTGATAGAATTACAACTACTAGACTTATTTCAATCACCAAATAATTATGAAATTTTTACTACTAATTGTAAGTTCTCTTCGTCTTCTTGCCCGCCAGTGAGCCTTAACCTCCTTCAACATTATCTTCTAATTATTGTTTTTTATGTGCAGCGGTTTTTCAACATCTCTTCTTACATCCCTGCTAACGTGTTTTTGACTTATCTTTTTCCCTGTTACCCCCTACTCGTGCATTTATGATTTTCATTGGTATTCGGTTTTCAGCAATTTTCACCGCCTTTTAAGTTCATCTGAGTCGCTGAACCCTCACATAGTCAACATTATCCAGATCTCTGTATAACTGCTTATGTTCGAAGTTATACCTGACCAACTAAGACCAACTAAAGTGGAATAAATATATTAGAATCAGAATAGATTATTTAATTTATGTAGTATTTAATGTAATTATTTAATGTAATATTACAGATTACAGAAAAAAAAATTGACCATCCTGGTACTTATCCTTCACAAATTTTGTTATGAAATAATGTGTTAATATAAAAAGGAAACTAGCCGATAATAAGGTATGTGTATAATATGAACTAAATAATAAATTGTATAAAATATTAGCTGTAATAAAATGTAACTGTCCTACATTTGATAGCCTTAAATATTTATTTTGTAAGTAGTTCTCATGTTGCTCTCATGTTGCTCTCATGTTGAGTTTGGTCATCCAGGAATTTTTTGAGTTCTTTTATAATAATAGCTAGAAAAAAATATAAAAGTCCAAAGGAATCAAATCAGATAAATATAGGGTATTTTTTAATTTGGTGTTTTAAATTTATTTTTTGTTTATTAATATTTATTGATAAAACTCATCCACGGATACAAAACATTGAAATACATTTTTTTTTAATTTCTCCAAACAATTAGCTGAATATTATTCATACTAGCTGCACAATAAACAATAAGGCGATTTTAATAGCTCGCCAGATTTTATTCACTTGTTTCCGGAGGTTCTGTTTTGACAATTTAATAGAAAAAAGAAGCTTTTTAGTTATAGATACGTTAGCACCTAAAACTAAAGCTACAGCTTAACATAGGCTCCTAACTAACGGCCATCAACTATCAATTAACCCCATTCAGTACTTCCCATATACCATCAACCTTTATGCTTAAACTTTAGTGTTTCTTGAAAGTCTACCGACGGATGAATGACTAGAAGGCATCCGGTCTAACACTGCTTTGTTAGTAGCGTGACTAAGGAGCGATTCTTTGTCGGATTTTATACTTTTCCCTAAAAAACATACTCAAACATTCACAAGGATGATAGAGAGTACACCCGCACAGCTTTAACATCCGTACTGTGGGACCATTGCCTTAGGCCACGCGCAAACGCCGACGTTTGGTTAAATAAAGTAACAATATATACAATATACCATTTTTACAATTACAAAAATTCTTTCTAATAATAATTGTACTTATCAAGAAAATTCTCGAAATTTTAATTTAAAAAATCGTTGGGAAATCTACTAAATAACATCACTTCATTTCCATCGAGTTACAATTTGATACAGTGTTTAACTTGAGAAATAATTGACCCAAATTATTTTGAAAAACTGTGACAAATATTTAACTACGAACTAGAAGAGCCCATAAGTGAAATAACTCACAACGACGCCTTATGAACATGTGATTTTACCAAGGTGATGTCAAGGCAACGTGTCAAGTTCCTTATTACTCTTGTTCTTGTTCTTCTTGTAGTGCTGCACCCCGTCATTAAGCCTTGGCCTGCTTCAACCTTCGCCTCCATCCAGATTGATCTCCAACAACTCCTTGCCAGTTTTTAATATGTAGACTGCTGACTATATTTAGCATCTTTTCTTACTTTGCTCTACAACCGTATTTTTGGTCCACCTTTTTTCTGTTACTCCCTATCCATTCCTCCATGGTTCTCCTGGTGTTTGGCTCCGGTATGACCACATATTCTTTTCATCTCAGCCACCGAACGTTAGCAAGGTCTACAATATCCCTATATTTATATAATTGCTTGAGATTAGGTTATACCTGATCCTCTAAATTTCGTATCGTTTACAGCACCAAACATTCTTCTGAGTACTCTTCTTTCAAATAATGCAAGCATATCTTCATATCTATTTTCTTTGTAAGGGTTCACGTCTCGCAGTTCTAAGTGACTACTGGCCGAATGAGGTTTTCCATCCTGTAATGTTGTTTTTGTTTAGTTTGCTTCCCAAATAAGTATATTTTTTCATAAATTCAATGTTGCCATCGTCGATTATCAGTTCTGTTCTCTTCTTGGATTAGTTCACTTTTTCATAATATTTTAATTATCTTTTCGGTCCTGTTAATATGTTTAGGTCATCTTCATATCCTATTGTCCGTTTTTCTTTATTCCTCACTCTTTCTTTTACATTTATGCCTGTTGTGCTGATAACTCTGACTTGCTGGTTACTATGTTAAACAGAACTGGTGCTAAGCCATCCCCTTCTTGCAAATCTTCTTCGATCTCAAATTCTACGATGGTGTATTGTTGGATGCTATTGCCTTAGAGCATTGTCATCCGGTTTAATTTAATAACCTTAGGTGGTATTCCTAT
The DNA here is from genome assembly GCA_031761425.1 of Cosmopolites sordidus. Lineage (NCBI taxonomy): Eukaryota > Metazoa > Arthropoda > Insecta > Coleoptera > Curculionidae > Cosmopolites > Cosmopolites sordidus. Next base: position 19,061 of record JARFXV010000614.1, read on the forward strand.
TTCCTCATTGTCCTCATATAATGCTTCTCTTTGTACACGGTCATTCGCCGTTGTTAAGCTACTAGGAAAGAAAAAATTCTTATTTGGTGACCTTTTTGGCCACCCAAAATACCAAATTGAAGGCCCCTAACCTTTTCTTTTGGGCTCGCGCAATAATAGTATGAAAATAAAACTAATTTAATTCAATAAAATATACCAATAAAAACTATATTTAAACTATATATTTTACTCGATTACTTACTGCTCACCGTGTATATGTAAATAATAAAACTAACACAGCGATTTGGGGAAACTTTTCAGTATACCCTCGTATGATTACAACTTAAAATACTCTGAATGTTTATTAAATAAAATTTGATACTTATGTAACGTTTTAACTTTATTGCTAAATATAGATGATGCATCGAGATTAACTTTATTGAGCAAAGCGTGACGTATTTCCCTCGAATGTGATCACGAGATTCATTTTTTTAAATCGATTTGAGAATGTATATGAATCACATGACGTGCATCGTTCCAATCAGATGGTATGCGCTATCAGGAAACAAAATATAAAGGTTTTCATTACCGTTCGTTTTCTTAGTAATCTTTTAATGCAAAACAACTACACAAATATAACCACCTAATTCTATTTTTATTTATTTAATTATAACAATAAGAGTGTCAGAGTTTGGATAAAATCAGGTAATATATTATGTAATATTTTTAATATTCCTCTAATAACAATGGTTTGTATGTAGCACTGCTACTACAAGATGGATAAAGACAAGGGAAAGACGATAAAACGAAAAAGCATAAAACACAAGGCAGACACTAAAATTACAAATGAAGGAAATAAAGACTCAACTCATATACCGAAGAAATACGTGTATTTTTGTTCTGTGCACTTGATAGCAAATATTAAACGTAAATAATATACTGTGTGATATTATGTTTGCCTTTAACAGCTGAATAACATGAAGTTGTTTTTTTTTAATTGAGTTATACGCCAAGGTTGTCTTAATCATCTTACCTTTTAAAAAGTAATCTCGTAATGTCAACATTTCTTTTTGTTTTCATGCTAATGCTTTTGAAACAAAATAAAATGTGGAATTATTTTGAGAAAGATGGATGCTATAAGATTTTGTAATTCAAATTAATATTCTTTTTTTGGAGTATATAATTTTTTTATAACTTTTGAATTGTGTGTTTTTTGTCAACATTCCGACGAAGCTACAATCTTAGCAAAACGCGTCGATATGTAATAAATATAAACATAATATAAATATTAAATACATACTGCAACTTTCAAGGTTCTCAAGTATCATCTGCAACTATAGATAGAATCAAAGAGATTAGTGAGAATAAATTACTTATTCGCGATTTTTTAATAGATTTAGTACATATTTTGTGCTGTGTTTAGATTTTTTTGCGTATATTATCTTTTCCTGGCTGTTACTAAAAATAGCAATAATATGAAAGTTGTAACATATGTTGTTAATTTCAAACTCAATTAGGAAAAACTGATGGACACAGATCCAACAATCTTTTTAAATGATTTACTTCCAAGTAGCTTCATTCTATAGTATTCTTGAAAGGATTTGCGTTGTTTAAAATCTACATGAAGCACATATTTAAATATGTCTACAGTATTATTCTAAATCCTACAGAAAACAATAACAATTTTCTTTACTAGCACCATCCTTTTGATTTATATCATCCAAAAATAGTAGTTCTATTTTCGTTTAATTCTAGCAATTCCTACTTTCTTCCAAGAATAAACACTTTATAGATTTAGATATATCTCACGTGCCTTCTAAATATTCTAGTTGGAACGCTTTTTAAATAATTTATAGTAACTGGATCCTTATGGTAATCAAAATTTTTTCTAAATTTATTAATGACATATTATATACTTATTTTTTCCGTAATATTACAATATTACAAGGACTTACTGACTAATGAAAATACTAATACAATTCTTGGCAATAGATTTGACGGGTATTCTTATTTTTTTCGGCAGTGTGAGAAACACATAACTTATCACCTATAACGTTTCTATATAATTTAAATTGGCATATGAATTAATTGTTTTGTCATATGTATATATATATATATATATATATATATATATATATATATATATATATATATATATATATATATATATATATATATATATGTGTATATATATAAATATATATATATATATATATATATATATATATATATATATATATATATATATATATATATATATGTATATATATATATATATATATATATATATATATATATATATATATATATATATATATATTAATTAAACCTAGCTCTACTAATACAAAAAACAGTGTTCTAGAATATTTCATTATTTTCATGCTGAATTTAAAAGTTGTCGTATAACCAGATAAAGAATACACCAGAATAAAGAAAGCAATACAATGTGTGGAAGCTGGTAAAAATGGTGAAATCAAAAGAGATAAAGTCAGTTCCACCGACAGGAAAGATCACGGCAGTATTTTTTTGAAATGCAAAAGAAATGCTGGATTTTTTTGAGACGGATAAAACGATAAGCAGAGTATACTTATCCAAACCTTTTGGACAAACCAAAAAATTGACATGCCATTTCCATTCAATGGAAAACAGGCACGGTTTGTATTAAAAAACATTTTTTTATCGCGAAATTGCGCCGACTCGCACAGTTGAATGAGTTAATAGTACATACACTGGGTTAACCAGATTTCAACTATGGAATCTAGGTAAAAATAGTTATATTTTCTTAGATATCTGTATATAATCTTTGTTCCGGAACTATTCACACAAGTTATTACATGGATGAAACATACATACTTAAATCCAGATAATCTTAGGGATGTTTTCAAAACCCCTCTACACAGGTTTTTTGAAGAGGAGAGAAATGTAAAGAAACAATCGGAAAAGTATGCTGCTAAACCTATGCAAAACCAAGTATTTCGTACGAACCTACTATGAATATAACCTAAAAAATCAGTTATAACTGCGATGTCATTCGAAAAGCAACATTTGCCCTGCCCTTTTTTTAAAATTACTGCGGATGTTTAGAACATGATTTATGTTGCTTTAGGAGATAATTCAGTTTCGTACAGTATTTGTAATTGACAACAGCAGTTCCGGACTTGGAATTTTGACTTAAATGATGCAGAACGTCGGGGATACTTAAAGATGGATGATGAAGAATTAAAGCACTGCTGGAGAATCCTTTTCGTATACTGCTAGAACTCGAAGTAATACTGCAAGCCAAATATAAACGTTTACACATGCTATGGAAACTTTAAAATAAGAATTATTGGGTGTCGTATGAACTCAGTTCAGAATAAGAGTAGACGCCGTGATGTTGTGCCATTGCTCTCCACATTCAACGAAAATAATTTTCTGCATAAGATGGAGACCTGTGACACAAGATTGATCCTTTACGAAAATCCAAGGACGAGAAAATCGAGGGTTAATCTTTATGTGTCATCAATCAATACCGCAAAATCAAATAACTGTGTCAACAAGGTGTTGCTGTCTATACGGTGGGATCAACTGGATGTCCTTCATTACGATTTACTCCAATCTGGTGAAACGGTCATTGCTGATCGTTATTAGCTGCAACTGATTCGTGTTAGTGACACTCTGAAAGAAAAAAACTTTTACTGATAAGATAAAGGGAACGCAGGACTAAGTACATCAAAATGAACTTTGAAAACCATCATCGAGTTGGGCTGGGAGATTTTACTATACCCGGCATATTCTCCAGACGTGGTCGCTGCAGATTTTCATGTATTTTATCTCTGTAACATCATCTGATTGATGGCCGCTTCACATCTTTTGAGGAAATCGAAAAAATCTCAATGACTATCACATCAAAACCAGAAAGGTTTTTTTCGATCTAGGATTGCCAGTTGCCTGAAAGGTGGCGAAAGTGTATAGAAAGTGAGGAGGATTAAATTGGCATTAGTTTTTTCATAAATAAATGTCAAATATAATCAAAAAAGCCGAAAATTAAGTTGAGGTCCTCTTATTTTCCAAATACCTTCATTTGTAGTAATATTCCATCTGCAGCCATACAATGTTTACTAAAACGTTTGCTGTTCCAATTTAGACACCTCGTTCAGTAATACAGTCAATGTCAAAATATGTCAATATCAAAATTCAGTGTCAATGTAGAACTTACAATGTCAAAAGTCAAGGGTAATGATAACTTTTTGTGTTATTATATTAAATTATGAACAGTAGTGCCCTTGTAACTATGGTGATATTCTGGCTACTTTGCAGAATATATATATATATATATATATATATATATATATATATATATATATATATATATATATATATATATATATATATATATACATATATATACATATATACATATATATATATATATATATATATATATATATATATATATATATATATATATATATATATATATATATATATACATATATATACATATATACATATATATATATATATATATATATATATATATATATATATATATATATATATATATATATATATAAATATATATATATATATATATATATATATATATATATATATATATATATAAATATATATATATATATATATATATATATATATATATATAAATAAATGAAAAAATAAGTATTATTCAGTATTGGTGTAGATCATAACTTTATCGTGAATAATATATTTCAGGAATCTGGAAATCATTAGTTCTCGTGATTCTTAAATTACTAAATAATTCCAGTAAAAAAACGAGAAAATCATTTTTTATTATCCGTACGTATTCATCAGCCTATGGTCCAAATTTTTTCGCATTCATTCACTGTTTCGTGCCGGTTTATTACGTGTAAAACCACGTGAAACTATATCTGTCAGAGAGATAAACGGTAAAAAATCGGTCTTTCGCCCGAGACAAGGCTGCCATCACTATTTATAACCTCGTAGCCATTACATCTACCGAGTGTTTCCAAAAATAACTCCGTCGACTAGTAATCATGAGACGCCAGTGTTCAGACGTCAAATGATGGAGGCATGTGATTTCGGTACCTACCTAAAGCTATTATCGAAAATAAATTATCCATATGGAAAATGCCTTAGATTAATTCCTCGTGTCTTTCATTTTATGAGCCTATCAGTAATCATGGCATAAAAAAGTTGTCAGTTCTTTATTTACAGGAAGTTTTATCTGACGTATTTGTAAACTAATTCGATTTGTAGACTATTTGTGGTATAGTATTAGTTGATATAACAACTAACCTATAATCCCTTTTCACAATGTTATGTTAACCCAGTGAATAATGCTTTAAATATTCACATTCATACACATATACTTCAAGAATAATTAACTATAATGGCTTCAGACTTAATGCTTCAAAGTAGACTAGGAATTATACATACATCTAAGTGTTTTTTTAGGTTTGGTCCAAAACATCATACAGATATCTAATTGTAAATATTCTCTTCAAGCTAGTGTAATAAAAATTGTTATTATCAGTAACATTAACAATAATTTCTTATCATCCTTCGCCACGCTCTCATATCTTTGGCGAGTCTCCTAGCCTCAACGCGTAACTCATTTAGGATTTTTGCGGAGATGTCTGTCCTTTTCTGTGGAGTACTGCCTCGTCACCTATCACCACCGGATTATTTGCGTTGGAATATTGTTCCTTCAAGGTTCTCTCTTTGAAAGCTATGTATTCGAAAGATGTATGAACGCTGGGGTGTTCACAATAAGTTCTGGGGCCACGGCTTTCAGTTGCCTGCGGCATACAAAACATTTTTCGCCTGTAATACATCTCAGATGCATCTATTCTGCATTTTTCAGCTTTCTGCGTAGTATATGATTCTGCAGCGAAGAGGAATATAAACTGAGGATGATTGAGGCGTTTTCTTGACGGAAATTCATACTAAATTATAAAAATAAAACAAAGTTGTCTAATTTCCAATTATGTTTTTCTCTAAAACATAACGCGTTTCGCGACACTGTGGCTTCTTCGGATGGTTGGCAAAGAATTCTTTGTTTGTAATTAGAGAACTTATAACTTCACAATTACTAGTTTTCTTTATGTTATTGTGTTCGCGACCGATAATCATAACTGATTTGTAGATCATACTCATTACTCAAGATTTTTAATTTGAATAACTCATATTCGATGTCTTCAGCCAATTCCGCTATAAAAGTGACTCTATAAACCTTAATCTTAAATTGGGTATTTTATAGTCACCCTGTATAACCATCTCCATTCCAGCCATCAAACATCATCTCCTCCTTCTCTTTGCATCTTTCCAACATCCTTACTCTTTGCATCTTCAGTATACACATTAAACAGAAGCGAAGAAAGAATACTGTTTTATTGGTTTCTGAGTAATTCGACAGCGTATAAGTGTATGCCCACTTCAAATTAAATATTTTAAAAACCTTGTACCTTAATATTGGTGTAATTACCTTATATATATATATATATATATATATATATATATATATATATATATATATATATATATATATATACTGCTGCGACTGTTTACCGCAGGATGGGGTAGCTGCATGTGATTACAGCCTCCATTCGACATGGCCAATTTATATGATCATGGCATTAGTCGTTCCTTCATCCGCTTCTCAGGTGTTCAGCTTGAGCCCAACTGATGACAGCTTAAGGCCAGAAACCGGTCTTGGGAGACGGTTGCTGGCGCTCTGGATGGCGGATGAAGGAATGGTAAAGCACCGACGTGGAGGGAGCATGAGTGAACTTTCTTTGCTTTTTAATAATTTTCTCCACGGGTCCAGTTCACTATTTTTCGATTATATATATATATATATATATATATATATATATATATATATATATATATATATATATATATATATATATATATATAAATCCGATGACATGATATTTGTATTAATATTTGATTTTTTTAGCATTTCTTCTTCATTTAAATGACTTTTCTGTTTATTCCAGATGATCACAGCGATAGCGAGGAATCAAATACAAATTCTTCAGCACTATCAGGACACTATCCCCGCAGCTATCGTTCCAGCGCGCAGCATTCCAAATATTCGTATTCTAGTCAGTCGACGCCTGCACGAAGGCGTTACCAGTACGATGGAAGTACAAAAACTACTCGGTCCAGCAGCACGACCAGCGAGAACAAAATTACTTTTAACGAAGGTAGGTACACTCAATCAATTGGCCAAGTTCGATGCATAGACCGCCCATTTCCGTAGGCTTTTCTAGTCCGATTAACATGCTAAGTTGGGCCAGATATTCTTTCTACCTACCTTCTTTCTGTAGTTTTTTTGCTTCATTATTTCCTGTTCTTGATGTTTTCCCTCCAAATCCCGAGTTCCGTCCATTGTATGTCCTCCATTATTAATAACAATTAATTCAAAATTAAAATACATTTTATTTCTATTTTGTTATACTAGACACTATTAATGAACTTTCATAAAAAATATATTAAACTGTAAAAATGTAAAATGTAAAAATATTTAACTGTAACTAATATCAAATATAACTTTATTTTCTCTGTGTAGCTGAACATTTATAATAACTTAAAATTCATGGCTTACTATTTGGTAAAGTTGACCTGAATATTTTAATTATTTCAAGGATCATTTTCATGTCATATTTTTTTCTTCAATTGTTTTTCACAGAAATAGGAATGTCAGACGGTCTTGACGAGGCACATATGGTGTTTTTTTATGTCAGGAAATGTAGAAACGGAACTTACGTGATATTTTCAATCGCAAAAATTGCGATAATAATAATAAAACATTTTAGATAGAAATTTTTGACTTGGAGAAAAAGACACATTTGTCGCATGATATATTTTTATGTCATAACAATGTGGAATGCAGATATTTTTGGTTTTTTATATTTTAAAACTGTTATGTATTACGAAGTGTGACCTGTGACAAAAAGACTAATTCAACGGTATACTGGCCCTTATTGAAATTGCACATATAAAACGTCTAGAAATGGCAAACAGGAACGAAACATTTTTTTACCACGACAATCGCAATCTTTATACGTCATTATCTTTCAGAAGGAAATGGTTAAGGGTTCTAAAACGGAAAAATCTTCCCTGATAAGAGTGTGAGTATGCGAGTAAGATACCCAATTTTTCATAGATATTTTCCACATAGAAGGTGCGTCTCACGGAAAACAGGACTTCTTAAAAATAAGTATTTCTAGTGGCGCCATCTTTTGATGGGAGTAAGAATTGGAAAACATATTTTACTGACGATCTGACAGGAATTTCATGACATTCGGATAATTAGAATTCATGTTATCACGCTTAAACTGTCCACTGTGTCACGTAAGTTTCGCTTCTACATTTAACATAAATAAATACCACATGTGCCTTGTTAAGCTTGACACTGCTTGACACTCGAATATCTATTAAAAAAAATAACTGGAATAATAAAATAAGACAAAAAAAACATTTTATAACCTATTGATAAAACTTCTGTTCTAAATGCAATAATTGTCTCACTTCGCTATCACAACTTTGAATTGATTAGATACAAAATAGCTTTTCCACAGCAATAATTTCTTAATCCAACTATTTTGATGATTAGCTAAGAAGCCAGACAACAAAATACATATTATAATAGATTTGTTTAATTCCACAATCTTATTTTTCCCACTTCTAAAACTTTTGTAATCGGGTGATGATTTCTGACTTATCTAGTTAACCCTCAAGGCCGGAATGTCCATGTTTATTTATTTTTGTACCGAATATTTTTCATCAAAAATACTCATCGGTTGCTTCAATCGCATTTTTGAAATTCGATTTTTTTTAATATAATAAAATAGTTCATTGTGATAAAATATAAAATATATTGTCACATTAAATATTTATGGTATTTTGGAAATAAAATATCACATAAAATATATATTTTAAACACTGAACCTCTTTCCTTATTTTTTTTTTTGTGCTTTCAATTTTAAAAATATTTTCTTCCATTCTATTAATCCTTGACGTTGTATCTATTTATTTCAAAATTTATTTTTAACGAACTGCACCTAGCTACAGTGGCAAGCATGGAATACCGACTAATGTGTCAGACTGGAGGCACCGGATTCATTTCAAGGCCATATCATCGAAATTATTTATTCTATTATCACCTTGTGGAAGGCAATGATAAACCAACAAACGAATATAGTCTTCAAATTATTTCTATATATATATATATATATATATATATATATATATATATATATATATATATATATATATATATATATAAATATATATATATATAAATATATATATATATATATATATATATATATATATATATATATATATATATATATATATATATATTTAATCTACCCCAAAGGTAATAAGCAACTGTTACAACATTAAGGGCAAGGCAAAGAATTGCCAGGCATCAGAGGTTATGGCGCTTACATTAAAGGCCTAACTTATACAGGAACTTAGGTTCTTTATAACTAGAATAATGGAATATCCTAATGATATCTTAAATTCTATAGCTTATCTCTAAAGGATCACATCGTTTCAGTCTCTGCGGCTTTATCCAGGAGGCTGACAGCAAGGGAATTGGGGTGCACTTCAAGTCGCGATAGATACTTCGCACTCGCGCACTCGGCTTCTTCTAGCACAGGCTTTTATTTTTAGATCACGGTGTAAAGTTTGATTTGTCACAAACCAAGGCGCATCAGTAATTATTCTCAGGGTTTTGGACTGGAATCTTTGAAGTATTTTTATGTTGGGATACACTCGCGGTTCCCCACAGTTGTATGCCATAACTCCATACGGGTTTGAGGATCACTTTGTAGATGGTTAACTTATTAACCAACGATAATTTGGATTTTCTACCTATTAACCAGTAGAGTTTGGATATTTTTAAGCCAAGTTATTTCCTCTTCATAAAAATGTGTTGTTTCCAGTTTAGTCTTCAGTCAAGTCTCATTCCAAGATATTTTGCACAGTCTGCCTGGGGGAGTTGATGTCCATTAAGTGTTACACTCGGGCATGACTCCTTCCTTAAGGTAAAAGTGACTTGCTGAGATTTTTGCCTCATTGATTTTTAGACGCCATTTTTTAATCCATTCTTCTATCCCATCAAGAGCTTCCTGAATCTTCCCAGAGCATTTCTTGATACCCTGCTTATTGCCATAACTGTGGTATCAACTGCAAAAGTGGCTATAGACGTGTTTGGTGTAGTTGGTAGGTCAGCAGCGAAGATTTGAAAAAGTATGGTACCCAAGATACTACCTTGAGATACTCCTGATTTTTATCGGATATATTTTAGTTATTTCTCCTTTATATTTGATAGCGAAGTATCTATTCGTCAAGTATGATAATAGTACCTGATAGTATGGTGTAGGAAGTTTTGATTTAAGTTTGTATAGTAAGCCTGAATGCCACACTCTATCGAAGGGCTTGTGTAATATCCAAGAATGCAGCCGAGCAGTAATTTTTATCTTCAAACGCGTTATTAATAATTTTCACTAGCCTGTGCACTTATTCGATTGTTGTGTGTCTTTCGCGAAATCCGAATTGGTGTTCTGGAATGATATTTAGTTCGTCAAGCACTGGCTTCAGCTTCTTCAGGAACAATTTCTCAAAAAGCTTTGATAAGACAGGCAAAATTGTAATGGGTCTATATGATGATGCTTCCTCCGTCGGTTTACCAGGTTTTGGAATCAATATGATTTATCCTACTTTCCACCGTGATGGAAAATGGCCGACTCTAAGTATTGCATTATAAATTTGTGTAAAGACAACTAATGCTTTTTCCAGTAATTGTTTAACGACTTGCCCAGTTATAAGGTCAAATCCTGGACTTTTTCTTTGGGTTGAGGTTTCTGTGAATCATAGCGTTAACTTCACTAATTTTTATGGCTTTAATAGGAGGTGCCATTTGGAATGGTGTTTTAAGATATGAAGTTATTTCTTCCTCTTCTTTTCCTAAAGCTCTCTTGTGTTTTATTGATTTTTACTGTACCTTTTCACCGAGAGTAATCAGTAGTTTCAGTGAGAGTAAGACCTTCAAGGTAATTTTGAATTGCCTCATTTTTTTCATTATTGAGTGATTTTTTTTAACTCTTTCACTGCTCTGTTAAATCTTGTCTTGTCTACTGGATCTCTAGTTGTCATCCACCTTTTGCGTAGTCTTCGTTTTTTGGCAATTGCATGATTTGCTATTACAGACCAATTCTGCTTCTGGATTTGAATACTCATTTCAGGAGTTATATCCCAGGCGGCTTGTTGTATTGTACTAGTTAGATCTTCTACAGCCTTGTCTATGTTTTCAGGAGATTTTAACAGGATATCAGTATGTATTCTTTCATCAAGCAAGTGTTTAAACAAATCCCAGTTCGTTTTTTTTATTAGTGAGTACGGCTGGTTTTTTGTACATTGATGATGTTTGAACTGACTGTTACTATTGTGGGAGAATGATCCGAAGAAAGATCGAGGCTTTTTTTCTGTTAGACAGTTGCTAGTAGGAATACCTTTAGTAATACAGAAGTCAATAGTGTCTGGTAGTTTGTTTCTATCACTAGGCCAGCATGTGGGCCTATCAGTAGACAAAGTGTTTAGATTATTTTTGTCGATATATTTTATGAGCTCTCGACCTTTAGTAGTTATTAACCTATATATATATATATATATATATATATATATATATATATATATATATATATATATATATATATATATATATATATATTTCGGGTGTCAAATATAACCGGGTGATTTTTTAGTAGTTAGTTTTAGTGCCCGAACTTCCAATAAAGGTTGCTGCCAAACGAACTGTGAGTTTGCGTGCCTC
>JARFXV010000615.1:0-122500 GCA_031761425.1 Cosmopolites sordidus
AAAAACAATTATTTTTTCCTTTTGTTTACGTTTACGTTTATAATATATATTATTATACATTGCATAAATATATATTTAAACATATACTTTTTTTAAAACAGCTTTTACACAATATTTACCTTATACTATTGTATTACAGTTAAAAAAAATATATTTTTTTGTTTAGTGCTATTAGTTGACATTTTTTATGACTTTTTTACCTGTAGGTCATTTTATTTTGAGAGAAATATTTTATGGTTATGCTAACAGTTTTAAGATTTTCACTTTTCATGTTATTTTATGCTAAAAAGTAAAATTTTAATTTATTATTTAATTACGTATGCTACTTAAAGTATGAGTATCAGTTCTGAAATTACTAGTATTCTTTGTTTTTTGTATGTAAATCATTTCTTTTATATTTCAATTTTTTTTGTTTCAAGATCTAATATGTTTACGTTATTGAAATTAAAGTTGTCATTATCTATATTTATATATTATTTATTTTCTATGTATGTATATATATATATATATATATATATATATATATATATATATTATATATATATATATATATATGTATATATATATATATGTATATATATATATATAATATATATATATAATATATAATATATATATATACTATATATATATATATATATATATATATATATATATATATATATATATATATATATATATATATATATATATATATATATATATATATATATATATATATATATATATATATATATATATATATATATATATATATATATATATATATATATATATATATATATATATATATATATATGTATATATATATATATGTATATATATATATATATATATATATAGTATATATATATATATATATATATATATATATATATATATATATATATATATATATTATTAGGTGCGTATAGACCCGATTCGATCACACAAAGCATCCTGACTCATTTTCGAGTGTTCTTTCTAATCCTCCACACCTCTCTCATCCTTTCTCCGTGGATTCTCTTTCTCTCCTCCGTCCACTTTGTTCCTGATCTCCTCGAAACTTCGCTCTCTGATGCAACGTTCCACATATGTATTTTGTGTCTGTACGTTGTTCTATCCTCAATCTCTGTCGGACCCATTTGTGCCTTTCCCAGAATAGCTCTGACTTGTGCGATCCATGGTTCTGTTGATTTGACTCCTTGTATGTACGTAAGAATTTCTGTTGGTGAGTCTTGTCGGTGGCAGTCTACGGATATGTGCATAGAATTTCAACCTTCTTTTTCTTATGTCCGCCGCTACGTTGGACATTCTCTCTATGGTATTTCTAGAATGTAGTCTGTATCCTTCCTATGTCAGTTTTGGGCCGAGAATTTTCCTCATAATTTTACGTTCTTCTTTTAGTATGTTTTCTATGCCGCTTTTTGTATGGAGTATAAGTGTCTCGCTTGCGTATAGTACCTCTAGTTTAATTACTGTGTTGTGTGTCTTATTTTTGCGTGTGTGGATAGGCACTTCTTATTGTAGATATTGTGTGTCTTGCGGTATGCCCTCTTTATCTTCTGCAATCGAGTCTTCTGTGCTATCTTCTCCCCTCCTGTGGGTTCGAGGATATCGCCCAGGTATTTGAAGTGAGTGTCCCTATTTATTTTGCCGTGTTTGGTGTTCAAATTTTGGACATTTAATTTTGAGCAGAAGAATTCGGTTTTTTGAAAGGATATTTGTAGGCCAATTTTCTCTGCACATTCCTTGAGGACTTCGATCTGTTTGGCTGCCCTTTTTTCATTGTCTGCGAGTATAGCTAGGTCGTCGGCGAAGGCTATGCATGATATTTCTATGTTGTTTTTGGTTCGACCGAGTCGTATTGGTTTCCAGTGTCCTTGATTTTTTAGTTCGTTTTTCCATTCCCTTATGACTTTGTCCAGGACCTCCTTGGGGTACTCCGTTTTAATCAGGAAGGGTTCGGAAATTTCTCCCATAAATTTCACTTTAGAGATTGTGTCGGTCAGTGTCTGCTTGATCAATCGTAGTGTTTTGGGATCGAGTCCTTATTCTTCTAGGATGTTGAACACAGATTTTCGGTCAATGAAATCGTATACTTTCTTGAAGTCAACGAACGTGCTGATGATTGGGACGTTCCTGATAGCTTTGTATTTCAGTATTGTTTTTAAGGTAAAGATTTGTTCAGTGCATGAGCGTCCAGGGCGAAAGCCTGCCTGGTACTCGCCAATTTTGTGTTCTAGTTGTTCCTGTGTTCTCTGGAGAAGGCATGCTGAGAAGATTTTGTAAGTGACTTTAGTAAGGAGATTCCTCTGTCGTTGTTCACATCTATTCTGTCTCCTTTCTTGTGCAGCGGGTGTATAAGAGCACATTTCCATTCATCTGGTAATTTTTCTGTTTGCCAGATGTTTGTGATAATTTGCGTGAGTTCCCTCAGTGAGTTTGGTCCGAGGTTTTTCAATAGTTCCGCGGTGATACCATCTTTACCGGATGTCCTGTTATTCTTCAGTTTTTGTATGTGCCTGTGAATCTCTTCCTGTGTTGGTAGTGGTGATTCTGAGTGGGTATAGACACAATTTTCCTTGGGGAATCTTGTGTCGCGTGCGGGGCAATTGAGGAGATCAGAGAAATAGTGTGCCAGCTCCTGACAATTCTCCTGATTGTTTAGCGCTAATCTCCCATTCCGCTTTCTAAAGCAAAGATTTTGTTGTGTGTACGCATGGATTTCTCTTGCGAAAGTCCTATAAACATCTCTCGTGTTATAATCGCCTTTATATGTATATATATATATATATATATATATATATATATATATATATATATATATATATATATATATATATATATATATATATATATATATATATATATATATATATATATATATTCTAATATCAAAATAAGAAAGCAGTTCAGCTTCTCTCACTCAGCACAAGACTTCACGAACAATGTGGCACGTCTGCAAGAGTACCGCACGTTGTCCTACTATATCAATCGATTTTGTGATACCAAGGTTCTTCAAGTTTTTTTTGAAAAAGTCTTACTTATTAGGACTTCGGCGGCTATAACGAAAGGCACTATATCTACCTTATGTAATTTCCACTGAGTTTTCAAATCGTTTGCCATGTGATATTATATGATATTATGAGAGAGCGGCACTGCGATGTCAATTATAAAAGCCCTTTTCTCCTTTCAACTAATCAGAACAACGTCTGGTCTATTATAATCGACCGTTCGATCTGTTGTGATTGGTCTATCTCAGTATGGAATTGAATCGGATGATTCCAGTACGGGAGAAAGTAAGTACTTATAATATGGAGAAGGTGCGTTATCTAATAGCGAATACTTTAATGCAATTTGCTGATGTATAATTTTCACCAGCTAATTATGTCTTCCTAAATAAACATTAGGGGCAAGAACTGCACACCCATCGATAAGGTGTTCAATCGTTTCCTCCATTGTACCACACTTCCTGCATCGATCGACAACATCCATGTGTAGTATATGCCTTTCGTAGTTCCGTGTTGTTACTACCTTATCTTGAATAGATGTCGCAAGACCTTCTGTTTCTGGGTACAACAGCCCATCGGTCAGCCATTTCAGAGACAATGATTCATCAATGGTATCATCCTCTGGTGCCTTTGGATGCCGTCCATGCAGTGTCTGTTGTTTCCATTCTCGGACACAATCCGTAAAGGTTGTTCTACCATCAACACGGTTCACTTTATTTAGATTCAGCGGGGTGAAACCCCGGTCCTCCTTAGCAACCAACTTCATTAGCGGGCTGCTTGAATTAATGAAGCGCTCTCTCATCTTACTCTCCTGGTTCAGACAAAGATTCTTAATGTTGACGAGGCCTCTGCCTCCCAACTTTCTCGGAATGTATAGCCGCTTTATGGATGAATTTGGATGCAGACATAGGAATTTTGTCAATGTTCGACGTGTTAATCCATCCAGTCCATCAAGGTCTGTTTCTGACCATTTAACAATACCAAGAGAATAGGTCAGAGTTGGCACTGCCCATCCATTGATCGCTCTAACTAGGTTTCCACTGTTCAGTTTGGTATTTAAAGGTTTTGTAAGCCTCTTTTGGTACATAGTAGAGAAGTCCTTCTTTAACTGGTTATGGTTAAATTTCTCGTTTTGAAGTATACCTAAATATTTATAGGATTCGTCTGGTGCCAGTTGTTGTATGTTGCAGTCTGTTGAATGTTGATTATTGACTATTCCTTTCTGAATGCTAATGGGAGAGCATTTGTCAAGTCCGAATGACATTTTGATATCCATACTAAATTATTCGACCATTTTTATTAAGGAGTTTAGTTTTTCTCTAGTTTCTCCATAGAGTTTAAGGTCATCCATATATAGTAGGTGCGAGAGCTTTCGTAGATTCCTCATGTTTAGTTTATATCCTATATTACTGTTGTTCAGTAATGTGGACATAGGGTTTAGGGCTAAACAGAACCAAATTGTAGAAAGGGAATCTCCCTGAAAAATTCCTCTCTCGATATTCGCAGTTGTAATGCATTGTTGATCGATAAATCAGATAGCTTAAGAGATAAATAGATAAATCAGGCACCCTAGGGAGTTAATGATTGGAGGACTTATTTTATAAATCTTCCTTCGGACTACGCGAAGTACAGTGAGACGCGTTTGTTGTTGTTAGCCTTCCTTTGCGTCCATACTGATTTTATTCTTTCGCTATGAGCTTTTTTTCTTTCGTCAGACCAAGTTGTTCCAGTCTTCATACATTTTTCTCTTTGGCCAACCTCCTAAACGTTAACCGCGTGTCTGAAACAGCCTCTATCCTGAACTGCACTTTGTGTAATATTTGCTGATCTTAGGTCCTCTTTAATTGCAGCAATCCATTTAATTATTTTTACTTTAGCTCTACTCCAATTTTCATAAAATTCGACTATTTGTCTAGTCTATCTACACTACCTACTCTACTATATATATATATATATATATATATATATATATATATATATATATATATATATATATATATATATATATATATATATATATATATATATATATACACATATATATATATATATATATATATATATATATATATATATATATATATATATATATATATATATATATATATATATATATATATACACATATATAGCAGAAATAATGTTCCTAATTTATCAACTGTGAAAAAAAATAATCGAAACATTCGAAAGTACTGCTTCAGTTTTTCTCTATCACGTCAAGTTCTTAAGCTACAGCATACGCCTCATTTTACCTTAAAAGTGTACATACGAAAGAAAGTAAGGTGAGATCTGACCAAATAGATTAGAATATTTTATTCATAGGTTAGAGATATTTTATTCATAGGTTCACAGAGGTTAACATATTATTAAAAGTCAAATTGTGTTTATACAAAAAATAAATAAAAGATATTATGATAAAAATGTCTTCTTATAGCTTTTCCTGGAGTGTTCAGTTTGTGGACATTCTCGCTTGATGCTCCAACAGTAGTCAGCCATCAAACTGACATCCCATCTACCTTGATACCGCGCTTCCATAACCTTTAAATCTTGGGGGAATCGCTCACCCTGTTCATCACTAACACCACCACCAAGATTGTCTGGGAAGTTAGCAAGATGACTATGTAAGAAATGCAGTTTGATGCTCATGTTGCAACCAAGCTTTTTAAAGCTCTCCAAGAGTTGTTGCACAATTTCGATGTAATTCGGGGCTCGTGTATTTCCAAGAAAGTCTTTAACAATATTTTGAAAAGCCAACCAAGCATTCCTTTCAAGCTCGGTCATCGTTTCAGTAAAATTTTCATCTTTAACGAGTTGCCGAATCTGTGGACCATCAAACACACCAGCCTTTATCTTTTCATATGACAGGCTAGGGAATGCCGAAATGATATACTTAAAGCAGTCTCCTTCAATTGACAAAGCCTTAACAAATTACTTCATGAGACCTAGTTTTATATGCAAAGGCGGAAATACAATGTTTTTCTGTCGACAAGTGGCTGATTTAAAATGTTTGGATCAGCAGGTCTTAGGTCAGATCTTAGCGGCCAGTTCGATTGCACCCAATGCTTCTGACGAGGTCCGCTGTCCCACATGCACAAAAAACAAGGATACTTGGTATACCCGCGTTGCTGGCCAAGAAGGAAACAGACCATTTTAAGGTCAACACAGATGATCCATTGGTGCATGTTATATTGCAACAGGTCAATGACTTTCTTTATGTCGCCATATTCTTCACGCAAAGAAACTGAATGACCTATTGGGACTGAACCGTATAAATTTCCATTATGTAGGAGAACACACTTTAAGCTACGCTTTGAGCTATCTATAGTGCGTTATAGTTAGAAATGGCCAAATCTTTCATTAAACCTTCTACGTTCTGGCAATATACAAATCCGTCATTATTTCTGAAGTACTGCCTAAATTCACTTTCTCTGGATCGATAGTAAGTGACTTTAGTTCCTTTGTCAAGCAAATTTTTTTCGTGCAGTCTTGATGCTAATTATTCCGATGATTTTTTGGATAATCTCAAATCTGATGCTAAATCGTTTAATTCATGTTGATTCAATCCTTTACGAACAGAATCATTGGAAACTTTGAATTCTTCGTCGATGGAGTCACTTCGATCTTCACTTGATTCACATTCTTGTATTTCTAAAGAAGGTAATTCTTGAAAAACTGGCACTGGAATTTCAGCTGAATGAGGCACAGGGCGTATAGCTGACTGTAAACTAGGGTACTCAATTTTATGTTGGTTTTTCTTGTTGAATCCTGACGTTTTCACTATGCAAAAGTAGCAATCACTTAAGTGATCTTTGGGCTCTCGCCAAACCATTGGTATACCAAACTAAAGTTTATTAAGTGTTCTCTTCGTCCACATTCGTGAACTCTCTACACACTGCTTGCACACTTTATGAGGGGCCCATGATTTATCTTGGTCACCTATTTAACTTTAAAATAAGCAAAATAGGTTTGCCTGACAAATGTACTAATATTAGTCCGTTGAATAGGGATGGTAAAACTGCCACATATATAACAAAATGAATTACGACGAAAACTACCAGAGGCAGACATAACGAAAATCTGTAGTTGCGTATGTATACTTTGACTTCACTATATCAGAGCGACACAGACCCGCGTGCTTTAGCATCTCATGCGTAACTGACCGAACTAGTTTTGGATGACGCAACGTCACTCACGCCCCACTCCTTAGTCGGATGCGCAACTACTGTAGAGAAAAAACTTGACGTGATAGAAAAAAACTAAATAAAGTTTTGGAATTAGCACGTCAATTTACGTATAAAACAGCTTAAATATCGAACTCAACAGAAATTATTTTTCAAATTGTTCCCCAGTGTTATACATGCCGGCTATTGACAATTTTTTATGTCATATCATAAACTGTTGTTTGGCTTCTTCACTTCTTCACTTTCTCTATGTGACGATGTTTGTCGTTCTATGGATGATGAATCGGCGACCGCAATTTTATTGGATTGCTGTCAATTTAGTGAATTTGAACAAAACGTTAAGATTACAAAATTTCAACTTTGAAAAGTAAAATTGTAAAAAAAGATCAGTGTTCAAGGTATGATTACATGGAAACGGCTTGTTTGACGAAAATTTATAACGAGACCTTTTTTGTACAGAATTCAATTGCCTTCAAGCAAATCAAATTTTTCATATTGATGGTTTAGGAGTTTTCGACGAAAAATGCGATTGCTATTAAAAAAGCGACAGTCGCGATGATACTTATCTACATTATCCGATACACCTCTTAATATAAGTATTAAGGGCTCTAACTTGCTTTTGCCATTAGAAATGATATTTTCGGTGTCCAAGTTTAAGTCTAAGTCCAAGTACATATACATTCAACAATTTCAAACTTTACGATTTATATGCCTAACGACACCATTGTGACCAATTTCGTATAAATAAAGAGCAACCCTCCTATACAGAATATTGTAAAAATAATAAAAACCTTAAATATTACGATTAAAATCAGTAGAACATTGAAATTCATTAACTTTTTTTCCCCATTTAAACATTAATTTAACTGTATTTTAAAATTTACATTTCTTTTTTAACAAACCCGGATCCTTTTTACCATAAATCCCAAATGGTGCTTAAAAGTTCGCAAATATACCGCAATAAAATCAGTTGTGCGTTTCCCTTGTCGAAAAAAAAAGACAGTTGTGTTTAAATTTTTATCCATCGTAACGCTACAATGGATAAAAAAATCGCATTGTTTCATAAAAGGAACATTCTGCTAAAGCAATTTTTATTATGGTGAAAAATCCGAAATTTAATTTCATCTGCGGTATCATCCAATTGAAAAATCTAATTTCGATTCATATTTGCATCATATCGTATTGTTTCATAATATAAAATTAATTAATATTACCTCATTTAACAATAAATATAAATCTAATGCAAGTGCAACGTAAATATTAAACTTTATAATTGACTCCATCTTCTCGTTACCATCGGATTGTGGTTTAATCATCATCGTGATCTATACTCATTTAACATGCCAGTGGCGAGTTAATGTTTTTTAATCGCCTGTCACTTTCTTCCTCCACTTCCCTCTATCCCTCGTAAATTCCTCGACCCCTCTCCAGTCCAGTCCCACTTCTCTAAGATACTTGTCAATCTCATCGTTCCATATCTTTTGTGATCTACCCGTCGTGTTCCTTCCAGTTTTTCCCATTTTCCACACTTTCTTGGTCAGCCTAGCGCAAGTCATTCTGCATACATGTCCAAACCATCGTAGTACATTTTTCCTTATCCTTTCTTCTACAGAGTTTACTACCACTCTCCTCATAATTTCCTTGCTTGATACGCGACTACACTTGTTTGATACAATACTGTCATCTCACAGGCCTGTATTCTTCCTCTCTGATGTTCATTTAGCTTCCCCATTTCGGAGCCATATGTCAAAGTTGGGATACATAGTGCATTATCTACTCTAATCTTAGTCTCTGTTTTCATTGATCTATTGTGAAATAATTTCGTAATTAGCGAATAATATAATCTGGTGTTAGCTTTTAATCTTTCTCTATTTTTAAGCTATTATAGCTATTCCTAAGTATTTAAATTGTTTAACTTGTTCCAGCTCTGTAGGTATTTTTCTCTTTTCGCAAGCAGTATACATGTATACAGTGTACATGTTGTTTCCTTTATTATTTCGTTACACTTCTTAATTATCGCGTCTATTAGTATATTAAACAGATAGGGACCTAACGTTCCTCCCTGTCTCACTCCAGATGCAGTGGGTACTCCAGATGGGTAACTCTATCTTTAATTCGGATATAGTTTGTAGTTTCCGAGTATATGTGATACTTCTAATTAATTCTTAATTTGCATTATATTTATTCAGTGTTGTCCAAATCTGTCTTCTATTTACTGAGGCGAATGCCTTTGAAATATCTATAAAACATACGTATATGGTTTCGTCTATCTCTATTGTTCTCTCAATTAATTGCGGTAATGAAAATATTGCATCGTTTACTCCTCTGCCTGGCCTAATCCGTTCTGTGCCTCATCCAAGTCCTTTTCGATCTCTGCTTTTAACCTTTCCGTTATTATGCTTTCATATATCTTTTCGGTTGAACTCAATAAGGATATGATTGTTTGATTTTCAAAATCTCTTATGTCTCCCTTCTTGAATATCGAAATTATTACCGCTAATTGCCAGTTCGCCGGTATTTTCTTGCTTCTCAGTATTTTATCCACTAACTGAAGTAAAATTACTTTTCCTGTTTCTACCATGTATTTTATCATTTCATTAGTTACTTCGAAATGTCCTGGCGCTTTCCCCATCGCTAGTTTTTTTTCTTAAATATTTTTTCCAGGAATGTTTTTTATCCTTAATGGATTGTTTTCCGTCTTTGGATCACCACGCTGATTGCTTTATATCATCCCTCGTTGTTGATTTTCCACATACCTTCCTTGCACTGTCTAAAACAGCATTTTTCCCCAATGCTTTATCGTCATACTCCTCTTCATCAGTCACAAGGGTTTCTAACTTCTGTACTAACATTTCTTTATATCTTTGTTGTATCCCACATTATCTCAATCTGGACGCTCTTATTCTTTTCACTACTTTTGCTTTGTTCTTTTTGCTATATTTTTCCGTTTCCTTACTTACCATTCTTGTCTCGATGAGGTAGTGATCACTTCCCATTTCATATCCTCTCTTAACTCTTGTGCCTTTTATTCTTCCAAATAGCATTTTTGACACTACAACGTAGTCTATTATAGACTTTTCTTTCCTAATCGGCATTACCCTAATAATTTTTTCTCTGTATAAAATCTCTGTGTTTAAATTTTGTATCTATAATAACTAATTCATTTTCCATACAGAAATCTAGAAGTTTTCTTCCATTTCTCGTGATAACTCCCTCTCCATACTTCCCTATTATTGGTTTATATCTATTTACCTCCATACCCACCGTTGAATTTAGGTCTCCCAATAATATAATTTCATTACCTGTCTTTTCTACTGTACTTTCTAATCCTCTATGGAATTCATCAAATCCTTCCATTCGTTCATTTTCATTTGGACCATTAACTATAATGAAGCCTATTTTCCCCAGCCTATTTGCTTGTATTTCTACCTTTAGTATTCTAGAGCTTATATATTCCCAGTTCACTATCTTTTGCCTCCATCATCTATGTATTTTCACTGCTACACTTTATTTGGCTCTTTCTGTCATCTTTACACCACAATAAATTAACATGTGGCCATTCAACATCTTTATACCTTCTCCCCTCATTTTTGTTTCTGTAATTGCCAGTAACCTTCAGTTTGACTTTTCAGTTAACTTTCCGTTCCTAAGGTCTTTAAAATTCTGGTATTTTCTTGTCTTTCTGTATGTTCCAGCCAGGTAAGTTGTTGCAAAAAAATTACACAATTTAGATGACGCTGTAAATTTGTCCTATTTCATCTTTCCCATCTATTGCCAATTTTTTTTCTGTCATAAATTCTTCGTAGCATTTTTCCTATACAGATTTTGCTCTCCTTCATAAATTTGCTCAAAAATACTGCACTTTTATCATTGATATACTATTCGTCTTGATATTCCCATCTTCCGTTCTGCATACTCCTAAATATTTAAAAGTCCTTATCCACTCCTATGATGCTCCTCTAGACATTTCGGTTCGTATTTTCTCGCATCTATTCACAGAGCAAGTTTCATGATTGTATTTTGTCTTGGATGAGAAAACGGTCGTGAGAACCTCACTGGCTGAGAGAGGGGTTTTGGCCTTTACAGGACAGGATTCATCTTTCCTTACTCGCCATTTTTGATTCTCTTTCCCGCCGAAATCGATTCAGAAGTCTCTTACTGATTTACAATAGAATAGATGGCACCAAGATGATTGCTGATAATTGAGCACTTCCAAAGCTAATAAAGCAATTTCGTGACTAGTGATAAGTCGTAAACTGCACCAATGTTGACTGCAGTGACACTTGACTTACTTTTTCCAAGACTATGTTGAAGAAGATGACTTCCTCTTGTCTTGTCTTGCTACAGGGTGGTTTCTAAGTTGGATGTTTTTTAACAGCGTGTCAAAACAAACAATTTTTTGAAATTCCATTTTTTAAATATCTCTCAAATTACACCCGCTACAGTATTTTAATAAATTTTAAAAAATTCAAGCCCGGCCTTTAAAATAAAATAAACAAACTAATGTTTATAGTTTTTTTTTTGTGAACTGCACATTCCTTTTATTTTCTTATCTTGTATTGAGAATAGAAATAAAGTGGAATAAAAAATTGGAATAAAATCTCTCATGAAGAAGTCATTTTCTATAATCAGAAAACATCCAATCCAAATATCTAGTCTAAATTCATAAACCTTCTTTAAATAGGTGAGATATTCCTTCAATATGTTTAAGATTTTAGAAAAGGTGATATAATAACTTTAAAACATAGGAATAAACAAAGAAAACTTTATTAAGCTTTTCTACTGCAACTCTGAGAGTAGATCGGGTGGGTTAGCCAATACATGTTGTATTCACTGACATGTGAGATGCAAGATACTGGTATATCAACTAAAACTTTTGATCATACTTCTATAAACATTGTAATAAGCAAAGTACGTTACCATATTTCAGGAATTTATAGGTATAATAAGTATAGTATAGAGTTGTTTAATAAGGAACTCATTTCAATTAGACTTGGTTGATTGCAATAAGACCATCTTGATGGGAGGTCTGAACATTGATCTGTTTAGGCAGGATTGTGATGTTGATGAATACAGGTGCATCATGCCGGAAAGGGGCTTCTATACATTTGCCCCCTATGTAACTAGGCCAGGTTTGACGGGTGAATTTGGCACTTGTCTTGATCACATATAAATTAATTTAGGTGTGATCACCTATTTAGGTATGGTCAAAATGATATTAAAATAAAAATAATTCAATCTGATATAACTGATCACTACATTGTATGTTTCTGTTTTAGTAATATAGTAACTGGTAAATATAATATTACCGATTGAGGCAAAATAAATTATAATAATTAAGAGGATGTGTGATCGGTTACGTCAGATAAATTGGAGTGACATTTACCGACATAGTGATGTGAGCTCGGCAGTTGGAGCATTTTATGCAATATATAATGACATTCTGGATGATTGCACAGAGGAGTATAAACCAAATGCCAAAAAACGGAAATTGAAGCCATGGATAACCAATGGCTTAGTCAATAGTATTAGAACCAGAGAGCAATTATATCGAAAGTAGGCTAATCAGAAAGGCAATCTTGAAGTATTACATAACTATAGAATTTAAGGAAATTATTTAGATAAACTATTGAAACTGGTGAAACGGAAATATTTTGAGGAATTGCCAATTGTGATGGTAACAGGAGAAGTGTCGGAGGCATTTTCTAAGTATTTTGATGGTGTACCTGGGGCTGTTACAAAGCAAGTCGAGCAAGAACAACAATACATAAAATGCGAGAGATATCTGCTGCATACGGTGAAGTCGTTTGCAGTCATTCCTGTTGATCACGATGCTGTGAAGAATGTTATCAGCCAGTTAGATGCAAGTAAGAGTACGGGGTATGATGAGCTTGGAACTCAAATGCTAAAAAATATTAAAAATCAGATTGCTCCAGTGGTTTAATATATCAATTTCAACAGGAGGATATCCCACTCAATTTTAAAAAGCTGAGTTTGTGCTAATTTTTAAAGGCGGTAACAGTTCGATCTGTGAGAGTTATCGGCCCATTGCGATTTTGCCGGTGATATCAAAAGTTTTTGAAAAATTAATGGTACAACAGTGAGTGGATTATTTTTGGATATTAGTAAGGCGTTTGATACTGTGGCACATTATATTTTATTAGAAAAGCTGGAAACATTAGGAATAAGGAGAACTATCGGCAAATGATTATATAGTTATTTATCTGGAAGCACTCAGATTGTTAAAGTGAATGGGTATAAAAGCACAGAGAGATCAGTGTTATGTGGAGTCCCTCAGGGTACTGTGTTAGGCCCAATACTATTTATAATTTATGTAAATGACCTTAGTTCCTTAAGAATAAATGGCCACATTTTTACATTTGCTGATGACACAGCCCTACTATACGCAGGGGATACAAAATTAAAGGTGCTGGAAAATATACAAAGCGATTTGAAAAAATTGAAAAGTTGGTTTGTTGGAAATAAAATGCTCGTTAACATGGGTAAGACTAGGATGCTTAATTTTGCACTTCAGAAACCCTGGCACTTCGATGAGCCTATTAAATGGCATCATTTAAACTGTAGAAAGTCATCATGTGATTGTATAGAGGTGAAGCAATCTGCTGCAGTTAAGTATCTTGGTGTTACTTTGGATGAGCTACTTTCTTGGAAACCTCATATACTTAATTTAAAGAAAAGGCTCTTTGTTGTGATGGCCCAATTTAGGAAAGCATCAGAGTGTATGTCATTTGATATATTAAGACATATATACTATGCTCTTGCCAATTGAATTTTAACATATGGAATTGTTGCCTGGGGTGGCATATTCAACAGCCACCTTGAGTCGATTGAGAGAATGCAAAAAAGATTTCTAAGGATAATGTGTAGAAAACCGAGAGACCACCCGAGTTGGGAACTTTTTATTATGACGGGAATTCTTCCTTTGAAATGGCAGTATTATGTAGCGATAGCTGTTCTCCTATATAAACATCTTGGCTCTCTGAGGTATGCATATAAGCAACAAGTTCATCATGACACAAGGCCTGGTGGTGCGACTGTTCTAAATATTCTATTCACTAACAGAACTGGAGTGAGAAAGTCCTCTTACGTCTTGACCCCTCGATTATTTAACCTTTTGTCGGAAAGCATAAAAGACAACATTGTGAAGAAGAACATCAGTTATGCGGCATTTAAGCAAAATATAAAGAAATTGTGCGTGCCTTATTCAGGTCGGTGTTTGTCTGCATGGCTGAATTGATTTTATTTGTTCTTGAGCCTTAATATATGGGGTGGGGTAGTGTCATTTTTCATCCTTTTGTCTTATTTCATGTAATGTGAATGCCTGTACTGAATGCTGGGATGGTTTTTTGTTTATTTATTTATTTTTTTTTCTCTAAATTTTCTATTTTCTTTCTTGGGTTTGACCCACACACAAGCAGTGCTTTGTGGGTCGTAGCTTAGTATTTTTATTGTATTAGCGTAAGATATATTGTAGATTAAAGCTGTAAACTGTAATAATAATAATATACTAATGATTAATCTATTTATTCAATTAAGTCAAAACTGAATTACATGGCACTAAATTATCAATAAATTAACATTATCAATCTTTGTACATCAGTATTTACAAAAAAATAGGTCACATCATGAGAAACATTATTTAAAACTGAACACTCTAGAATTATTATCCTCAAAAATTTACTATAGTCTCACTCATTGTGTACTCTATATAAATTGTTGATGAGTTTAATGATCTCTTGCCTCTCGATTTTTTCGGAAGGGCGGTCATAAACAACGGTTTCCTTGTTAAAATTCAAAGATTCCTTAGCAAGGGCGCTGGCAATGTTTGGATTTTTGTAGAAGTTGTCAGATTTTTTTAATTCGTTTGGAATGTGTGATTCTTCCCAAGATGTTTCTATAGCTTTTGGATGTGCAGGAAAGCTTCTGAAAAAGGAAAATTATTATTACGTAATTCAAAATTACTATTCTGCATATAATATTATTAGTATTAATAAGCAAAGATTTATATCTAAAATTTCCACTCTATTTAAAATTGTATGTATAATAATTGTTTTGATACACAGTGCCTTTTATACCCTGTCAATAATATCAAGAATGCAGCGTACAAAATAATTACATATACAGGAAAAGTTTCCAAATTAATGTCCTAATTGAATTGAAGAATTTTCTCTTGAAGCATTTTCGCTTGCTAAACTCGAAGTGATTTTCCGTCCAAACTCAAAATCACATTTTTATTATCTCGATGGGCGTTTCATCAATCATATTAACATCACAGGAAATAGACAGATAGATCACAGGACATTCAGGAGACGTTTTAATCTAATTCTAAAACTAAACAATGTTTTATTTTTAAGACAGTTTTAGTTTAGTTTTAGAATTTGATTGATTCATTTCCTGATGATGCTAACATACGGTTAGCAAAAAGCGCGTCGAGAAGACAAAAAAGGGATTCAGTTTTTAGTAGAAGATCTCTTGGAGAGTGTTGTATTCATACCAAAGATTACAATAGAGGAATTGAAGATTCTCTTAAATAGAAAAAAAATATTTTGTGAAAAATTTCTTTTATTTTTAGTATAAAGTTATTGATCGCGTTATATGAAGCGTTCAAAAAATATTTACTATTGAAGTTCGAACTTAGCTACTTAAAAATTAAGTAAACTCAACTATAAACAAAGTTTATAAATACATAAATATGGTACATTAAAACTCTAGTACGAAAAGTTAACAAGATTGTGACATTAAAAAAAAGTTGTTTATCCTTCTGATTAAACGTTAGTCCTTTATACCATTTCTTACAACTTTATTTTCGCCCCTTCTATCGAGCTCAAACACCATGTTAGTTTCCGAAAAGAAATCCTAACTTATTTTCCCAAGATAGTCTGCCTGAACCGCGCCAGTGACATTATACAGAAAAAAAAACACTCCAAACCATTTTGCTTCAGATTTCTCAATTCCCTCATGATTTGTAACTTTTTTTTTTCGTCGGTTGACCATCTCATCCTTGATTTATGATCCTTTTCCTTTCTAGTTAAGATTTAATAAAAATGTTTTACGTTTTGTTATGTTTTTCCTTCTTATTAATTAATGTAATGTAATTTTTTTCAATCTGTAATAATTGTGAAGCTTTTTCTTTTTAATAAAATTATTAGGTTGATTATCGATAAAAATAGATTATCTGACTTTTCTATTAAAAATCGCATATAAAATTTTTATTTCAATATAGGGGTAACAGTACAGTTGTTGACCAGTCGAGAATGATCCGCAATATTTAAAATATATATATATATATATATATATATATATATATATATATATATATATATATATATATATATATATATATATATATATATATATATATATATATATAAAATATCGCACGATTAACAATGTCAGACAGTTGGCCATGTGGGTTTAAAATATATAGAGTTAAGAATAAATGTTATAACAGACGAAATTCATAATATAATTATTGAAATAAATGAATCTGCTCATAACACAACTGGAAACTTAGAGATATCCTCTAATAACAAAGTAAGAGACGAAACTTGAGATAATAATATTAATGCACTATGACTCGTTTATAATTTAGAAGATAATACTATGATACAAGATCGTAAAAGCTGCTCTGAAAACATGAAAGATATCTTACTACAACCAACAACGCCTAAATGTAAAGGAAAAACATTTACTGTTGTTTAACAACATTACATGTTGTTTCCACCAGTTTAAATTAAAAGGAGGAAGAAAAAAAAATGAACCAAATGAAAAAAGAAAATAACCAAAAGGATGATAAGAAACAACAAAATTTAGAAAATAAGTTAGCGGAAAAATTAAGAATACAGTAAAGTTTCTAAATTTACAAAAGCAACAAGAGAAGAAGCAAAAAGAGATAAAAGAGTAAAAATTCATAATCAAGAAAATATCACTGATAATAAAAAATAAAGTTAAGACAAAATGATTTGAATGATTTTAAAACTATGTATTTTTATTTATCATAAAAATAACTAATCGTTTGTTCGATTTGATTATTTTATTGATAAGTTTGTTTTCTGTTTGATATCTGATATGATAATTTTTCGTACTGTCTAATTATTTACATTGATTATAAAATATTGCCAAATCACAGTCAATTTATTCCATTTTAACTGATAAATATATCATATAAATATGTAATTTATTTGTCGTCTTCAGATACGATCATGTACAGAGTTAACCTTGACACCGGAAAATCCACAGGCAACTAACTAATGATAAACTACCGTCTCTCTCGAACCACCAGCACTAAAACAATTTGCACCTTAAACACAACTCATTTGGCGATGAATTTCTGCTGCGCAATTCTTTTCTGCTTGTAGAAAATGATTGACGCTTCGCAACACGTTGAAGTGTTTGCAGCTCAGCTCCAACTACTGTGCTAAACTTCGCCCTATGGTTTGGTAGACGTTGTGCTGGGGCAACTGCGCAGTAGCACTGCGCTCAGATCCACCCTCTTATGCTTGTTTGGTTCGAGGATAGGACCTGATATAACGTCTAAATTTCTAAATATCTAAATTTCCACTATATTTAAAACTTGTACGTATGACAATTGTTTCGACACACAGTGTCTTTTTCAAATACACACTAAATTAAACTAACTCAAGCCTCAAGCCCCAAAATTATACTCGTTAATAAAATTACATAAAGATAATTATCCAATCAGACCGGTAGTTCCTTTGTTACAGCTCCTTCAATTAAATTATCAAATAAGCTTATCAAAATCATTTTGCAATACACTAATTTTAAACCAAAATATGCCATTCTAAATACTTATGATTTCATCAATAAAATTAAAGATATTAATTTACCCAAAAAATCTAAACTAATTTCTTTCGATGTACCAAAATTTATTCCCTAGTATACCACTACACGAAGTAATGAGATTAGTGGACAAATTACTAATTAAAAATAACGTTAATTCAATCATAAAACAATAAATTTTGGACCTACTATCAATTACTTTGGATCAGAATTATTTTGAGTTTGATAACAGATTTTATTTTTCCAAAGAAAGTTTGATAATGGGGAGGGAACCCAGTCCTTTACTGGCGGAAATTTTTATGGATAATTTGGAAGATAAGATATGTCATCAGCTATTCAAATCATCACTTTACTGGTATAGATATGTTGATGACATTATAATTTGTTTTACGGGTACTGACAGACAGTTAAATCAATTCCTAACTTATATAAACTCTTTACATAAGAACATTCATTTTACAGTTGAAGAAGAACAAAACAACAGTATTAACTTTTTAGATTTAACAGTTACAAGAAAAGAGAATAAACATGATTTTGCAATTTATCATAAGCCATTTCACACAGATTTAGTTATACATAACAAGTCTTGTCATCCTTATTGTCAAAAAATGGCAGCATTTAATTCATTCATACACAGATTAATAAATACCCCAATGCCATTAGGTAACTATAACAAAGAATTGAATGTCATCAAACAGATCGCAGTGAATAATGGTTATGACCCAATAAATAAAATAATTAATAAAAAATGTTATAATAATACCATTAATTTAATATATCCTGTCAATAAAGTCAAGAACACCGCATACAAAACAATTACATATACAGGAAAAGTCACCAAATTAATTTCTAAACATTTGTCAAAAACAAGCGATATAAATATTGCATTCAGAACCAACCATAGTCTTAATAAAATTGTCTTAATAAAAAGCAATAAAAGTCAAACAAATAAACTTCATAAATCAGGAGTTTATTTAATTGAGTGCGGTTCTTGTCCAAAAGTCTATGTTGGACAAACAGGAAGATCCTTTTCCACCAGGCTTAATAAACATAAAAGAAGTTATATTAACGAACAGAATAATTCTCATTATGACAATCACTTAATGTTAGAAAATCACAGTTTCAACGATAATTTCAAAATATTGCATAACGAAAATAAATCTTTTAGAGAGCCTAGAAATTAATAAAAGAAAAAATGTGGGTATTTTACTTAATGATCAGGTAGGCTCGAATGGTTCACCCTTGTTAAACTTATATTACCCTAGACATTAAGACGCGGGACTCTCACTATCATCATATATGGTTTTATTACATTAGTTTAGGTAGTAACTGCTTTTCTTACTGTTAGTTTAATTTAGTGTGTATTTGAAAAAGACATCGTGTGTCGAAACAATTGTCATACGTACAAGTTTTAAATATAGTGGAAATTTAGATATTAATCTTGGTTTTTTATTTAAAATGAATTTCCATCAAGTATCGGCTAAATATTTTGTTTACGCCGATAAACCAGCAACTATCGACGACTTGGAAGTCAACATAATTGGGATAATTGCGGACATAGCTTGGAAGTCAACATAATTGGGATAATTGCGGACATAGAACATCAATTGCTCGAAACCAAGTGGTCGAAATATGCATTGACAAAATTCGCTTTGTCAGAAGTAGCTGCGGCGCATTAAATGTTAATTCACATAAATCTAAAAGGTAAAGGAAAAGTATTAGGGTTGGAGTCGCATCAGCAACTAGACTATTTAGCGACTGGACCTACAGCTTAACGTGGGTTCCGAACCACGGTCATCAGCTACCGACAAACCTAGGCCAGCACCCCCTCGGGTATAAACCCTTGGTTATATGTCTACCCATGAGGAAGCCTACCGACTGTCGAGTGACCAGCGTGGAATGCTTCTCAGAAGGCATCCGGCCTTACCCAGCCTTTAACTGCCATGACTGAGGGGTAATTCGTTGTCGGATTTTACTCTCTTGCCTAGAAACAATCACAGACATTTAGGTGTGGACATGTGTGGGCGTGTGTGTGTGTATATGTATGTGAGTGTATAAATGTGTGTGTAGGATAGCAAGTAAGACAGACAGAAGAATTGAAGAAAAACATCCATCCGAGCGCTCACATAAATCTAATTTGCATCTAATTCGGTTGTTGTATTTGAATTCATAACACATCCTATATGTAATAATGTATGTTCCAATAAATCTCTTAGATAATTTGATGTTAACTTATACTTACACTGGAGTCTCTACGGCTGAATAATACTGAGGACTTGCTAATCCAAGAGATATTGTTCCAAATGTCCCTGGATATATAAGGGGTTGTGTTGAAATAAGATTATAGTTGGATACCAACTGGCCTGCCTTAATCAAAGCAGCATATATTGCAATAGTAGCTACAGCCAAGTAGGACCTCATGATCTAGAATAGAGTAAATTAACTAATAAGTTGCATAATACAATTTACTGCAATCTGAATATAAAATATTGTTCCAATTGTTCAAATTAACATTGTGGTACGAGGTGCGCTTTTCTAGTCCAGGTAAAAAGGTGCTTCTTAGCCATAAAATAACCAAAAAAAGCAAACACAATTTCAGTATTTTTTATTAAATAAGTAAATAAAATAGTCGTGTAAATTTAATTCTCAAATGCATCTGATAACTTGAGCTTACTCAATAAAGTAAATATAAATCAAGCGACTGTAACAGTTTTAATATACGACAGGAAAATGATTAGGATGACATCAAGGATTAATCCCATGAGGAACAAAACCAACTTTCTTCATAAAAGTATGTTTTAGTCAAGCCAAGAATTATAAAGATTTATATCTTGAGAAGGTTGGCTGAAAAGGAATTAGAATAACCATCTTTAATAATTCCCAGGATGTATATTAATTTGTTTCTGTTGAATATTCCTTATATTTTAATTAGTATTTTAATTAGGCGAGTCTAATTGAAATATAATCGTTTATATCATGATTTAGTGTAGTTAAATTTTCTCAAGACGGATGAATTAATTGGTATATATTTATCGCCGAAAGGAATGAGAAATCAAAGAGGGGATGAGAAATTATTTATTGGATACATTTGCTTTTTCCGTTAAAATTTATTCACGATAAGAAGTACTATAATACAATTTTAATAATAAGACAAACTAGCGAAAAAATCATTGAATTCAATAAACCAGCATATATATATATATATATATATATATATATATATATATATATATATATATATATATATATATATATATATATACGAAGGCCTCTCAGTAAGTCCCTACAAAAAGATAGAAAAACAAATTATTTTAACTAAACTTGAAGAGCGAAAAAACAACATGGTTAGCGAAACGTGCGTCGAGCAGTTCAAAAAAGCGTTTTGGTGTTTAGTAATTATCTAGAGATTAAATCATCAAGAGATGATATTTAAGATGATAAAGCAGATATTTTTGCGATATACGAAATATATTAAGTCATCAAGCTTAATATAAATTACATTTAATCTGATATCTACATTTATTTTTTTTGAAATAAAAAAAACTCAATTTAATTTATATATATATATATATACATATATATATATATATATATATATATATATATATATATATATA
Organism: Cosmopolites sordidus; assembly: GCA_031761425.1. NCBI lineage: Eukaryota > Metazoa > Arthropoda > Insecta > Coleoptera > Curculionidae > Cosmopolites > Cosmopolites sordidus. The sequence goes on from JARFXV010000615.1 coordinate 21,613, forward strand.
TATATATATATATATATATATATATAGTTTTTTTCTTGGGGACATTGGTTGGATTTCGGGCTAGCAGTCAGCTGACCGCTAGCCCGAAATCCAACCAATTTCCCCAAGAAAAAAACTATAAATTGCACGGTCGAGAAGCATATCAAATTATATATATATATATATATATATATATATATATATATATATATATATATATATATATATATATATATATATATATATATATATATATATTATTCACGTATGGGCCCTGGTGGACCACGCGAAGTACAATTAGAGGCGTTTGTTGTTGTTAGCCTTCCTTTGAGCCCATACTAATTTCATTCTTTCGCTATGAGCTTTTCTCCTTTCGTCAGACCAAGTTGTTCCAGTCTTCCTACATTTTTCTCTTTGGCCAACCTTCCAAACGTTAACCTTGTGTCTGAAACAACCTCTATCCTGAATTTCACATTGTGTAATATTTGCTGATCCTAGGTCCTCTTTAATTGCCGCAATCCATTTAATTATTTCTACTTTAGCTCTACTCCTATTTTCATAAAATTCGACTATTTGTCTAGTTAGCCTACTCGGATTCATCCGTTTGATGTGTCCGTAAAACTTAAGTCTTCTTTTTCTCATATCGCTATGTATATCTGTGTATTGTTTGATTTCTTGGTTTTCTCGAAGTCGGTATGTTGTGCTATTTATTTGTTTGGGGCCTAGGATTTTTCTTATGATTTTTCTTTCCTTCTTTTCAATGTCCTCGATGTCCCTCTTTCTATTCAAAATGAGAGTTTCTGCAGCATATAGACATTCTGGCTTAATAACCGTGTTGTAATGTCTCAGTTTTGTGTTTTTAGATAGGCATTTTTTGTTGTAAATATTTTGTCTAAGTCTCAATGCCGTTTCCATTTTTTGACATCTACCCTTATTGGCCGCTTTTTCCAACCCATTTTCCATGATTATTTCACCCAAATATTTGAATTGAGAGACTCGTCTGATGTTACCATATTTTGTTTTTAGAAATGGTGTTCTTAGTCTGTTGCAGGTCATGTATTGTGTCTTTTCAAAGGATATTTGGAGTCCTACCTTCTCTGCCGTTTCTTTTAGGATTTCAATCTGTTTTTGAGCCGTTAATACATCTTGAGCTAAAATTGCTAGATCATCAGCAAATGCCAGACAATCAATTTTGATGTTGGTTCTCCCCAGTTTAATGGGCTGGTTAATATTCAGTGCCGACTTTTTTTCACACAACTCCTGTATTAGTTTTTCTAGAACACAGTTAAATAAGAGTGGCGAGAGTCCATCCCCTTGTCTCACACCAGTTTTAATTTCGAAGGGTTCTGAGATGTCACCCATGAATTTAACTTTTGACCTCGTGTTAGTTAACGTTGCTTTAATAATTGCCAGCGTTTTCAGATCTAGTCCTTGTTCTTTCAAGATTCGAAATAAAGATTCGCGGTCAATAGAATCATATGCTTTTTTGAAATCCACAAATGTACAGACGAGATTTTTATTGTACAGTTTTTGATGTCATAGAATCAACTTTAGATTCAGGATCTGTTCAGGGCAGGATCTGCCCGGTCGAAAATCTGCCTGATATTCACCAATGTTCGGTTCTAACTGTCCCTGTGCTCTGTCTTTGATTGAGATAGAATCTTGTAACAAACTGGGAGAAGAGATATTCCTCTATAGTTGTTTACATCCGTTCTATCTCCTTTCTTATGTAGTGGATGGATTAGAGCATCTTTCCAGTATTCCGGAATCCGTTCGGTTCGCCAAACTTCTTGTAGAATTTTGGTTATTTCCTTGATTGTACCTGGACCAGCGGATTTCAAAAGTTCAGCAGTGATTCCATCTTCACCAGAAGCTTTGTTATTTTTAAGCCGTTTGATTTGCCTAAGTATTTCCTCTTCATTCGGTGGTAATGAATCTGGGTTTGCTTGTTTAGGGTTTAGTGTTGGTAATTTGTTTAAGGGCTCAGGACAGTTTAGTATTTGTTCAAAATATTTCGCAAGTTCTTTGCAATTGTCTTGGTTATTTAGAGCTAGTTGTCCGTTTTTCTTTTAAAAGCATAGGCTCTGCGGTTGATAGCCTGTTAATTTAGTTTTAAATGTTTTGTAAAAGTTTCGGGTGTTATTTTTTTGGAAATCTTTTTCTATTTCATTAAGTTGATTGTTTTCATATTTTCTTTTAGTTTGTCTAATTAGCTTCGATGTTTCTTTTCTTACTTCCAAAAAGATGTTATAGTTTATTGCTGTTTTTTGACTGTTCCAATCTTTGAATGCTTTACTTCGGCTTAATACTGCTTGCTCGCAAACTTCATCCCACCACGGATGTTTTCTACGTTTTTGTAAAGGGACCAACTTTAAGGCTGTTTTAATAATTTTTTGTTTTAATTCTGGCCAGTTCTGTGCAGGTTGTTTATCAAGCTCTTCTGTTAGGGCTGGTTTTATTTTCGTTGGGTCAAACTTTGGTATTAGCAGCCCCTTTTGAAGAAGTTTTCGAGGTTTTAAGCTAAGTTTGATTCTAGTCAAGTAGTGATCCGTGTCTATATTTGCTCCTTTCCTAACTTGAACATTCAAAATCTCTTTATAATTGGGATACGCAATGGCAACATGGTCAATTTGAAATTCACCCATGTACGTGTTTGGGCACCTCCAGGTATTTTGTTTTGGTATTTTCTTCTTAAAATGGGTTGACATTATTTTTAGATTAAACTGCGAACATAGTTCAACCAATCTTCTACCATTATGGTTAGTCCATTTATGAGCGGGAAAACTGCCGACTGTTTTCCTGTACTTTTTTTCTTTCCCTAGTTGGGCGTTGAAATCACCCAATAGGATTTTTACATGGTTAGAGGGAATTTTAGAGATAGTCTTTTCCAGAATTTCCCAGGACTTATTTACTTTTTCAGGATTAGATTTATTTTCTTCGTTAACTGGGAGGTGTGCATTGATTAATGTATAGTTTTTGTTAGCACACTTGAGGGATAGTCTCATAAGTCGATTATTTACTGGCTGGACATTTGTTATAGAAACAAGAATGTTTCTTGAGACAGCGAAAGCAACACCGAGATGTGGTGTATTTTTGAGTATTCTTTTGTCCGTTTTACTTTTAAAAAGTCTGGAGTTGCCGAATTCCAAGGTGTTATCATCTATCAATCTGGTTTCTTGCAAAGCTAAAATTAGGATTTTTTGCTGATTTAATGTTCGCCCCAATTCGTGTAGTTTTCCTGGACGCAGGAGAGAATTGATATTTACCGTTCCAAAGAAAGTTTTTATTTTCGGTTTCACACGTTGGCCAGAGGTCTCCGACTCCCTCTGAAAGATTTTGAGTTTAAGCCCGGACGCCCCAGAATTCGAAAGTCCAGTTGTACCAGCAAAGCTGGCAGAGGATTGTCTACCTCCTGGGGTAATTTTGTAATTACTAGAACGCTTCATCTTGTACTTTGAATTAAAGGTTTGAACCATGACGGTTCAGAGGTTAAGACTGGAGGGGTTAGTTCCAGAATTTAAATATCAGCCGCACCATTGGTGAACAGACGCTGACCACTCAGCCGCTTGATACAAGTCAGACGCTAAGTGGATTTAGCTTTCTTGTTTTTTATATATATATTTTTTATATATATATATATATATATATATATATATATATATATATATATATATATATATATATATATATATATATATATATTGGTGCTGAGCTCGACGTCCGGAATGCAAATTCAGAAATGCAAATGAAATTATATATTTCATTGCCACTCCATTCACGTATATGACACAATTAGTTCAAATATATGCTTTAAAAATAAAAGCCTACAAAAAGGAATTTATTATTGACCAAAAAAACTATTTTAGAAAAGAGAGATATAATTTAAAATGATATATTAATATATAAAAAAAATCTATGGTTTGTTTTTGTCATATTTCCTGTTATCGTTTATCCCATATCCCGTTCTTTCCGTTATAATTTTCTTGTTTGACAACATCAATGACAAACGTACTCGTTTCTATTATCAGACTCTGTATCGATATAAAGTTTCTATTGATGTTATTACATTTTTGATGGGTTTTCATTTTTACAAAAATATATAAAATTTGCATCGGCCAGTTCCAAATTATCAATCTTAGACTACTTTTGAATTTTTATTCAATTAAATTGAATTAGAAGTTGTAAAATATGTCTGAAAAATATTAAAAGAATAACCAGATCTGGTAGAGGAACAATAGGTTCGGTTTTTAGTTTAAATCAACTAGTGGAGAGAATAATAAAACAAACGGGACGATATGCAATATCGTAGTTTATTGGTATATCGAAAGCTTTCGACTCACTAAAAAGATAAGCACTGGAAAAATGCAACATAGACAGCTACATGATGAACACTAAAAAATGCATCAACAACAAAGGACAAGAAATTAAATATTTCAAAGAGTCACAACCGTACATTGTTTGTACTTTAACTCTACTCCTATTTTCATAAAATTCGACTATTTGTCTAGTTAGCCTACTCGGATTCATCTGTTTTATGTGTCCGTAAAACTTAAGTCTTCTTTTTCTCATATCGCTATGTGTATCTGTGTATTGTTTGATTTCTTGGTTGTCTCGAAGTGGGTATGTTGTGCTACTTATTTGTTTGGTGCCTAAGATTTCTCTTATGATTTTTCTTTCCTTCTTGTCAATCTCCTCGATGTCATATAGACATTCTAGCTTAATAACTGTGTTGTAATGTCTCAGTTTTGTGTTTTTACATATGCTTTTTTTCTTGTAAATATTTTGTGTAAGTCTCAATGCCGTTTCCATTTTTCGACATCTACCCTTATTGGCCGCTTTTTCCAACCCATGTTCCATGATTATTTCACCCAACTAATTGAATAGATCTGAATGATTGGAATTGATTGGTCTGATGTTACCATATTTTGTTTTTAGAATGGTGTTCTTACTCTGTTGCAGGTCATGTACTGTATCTTTTCAAAGAAAATTTGGAGTCCTACCTTGTCTGCTAATCTTGTCCTACCTTGTTAATATATCTTGAGCCAAAATTGCTAGATCATCAGCAAACGCCAGACAATCAATTTTGATGTTGGTTTTCCCCTGTTTAATGGGCTGGCCAATTTCAGGACCGTATTTTATCACGCCACTCCTGTATTACTTTCTCAAGAACACAGTTAAATAAGAGTGGCGAGAGTCCATTCCCTTATCTCACTCCAGTTTCAATTTCAAAGGGCTCTGAGATGTCATCCATTAATTTAACTATTGACCTTGTGTTAGTCAACGTTGCTTTAATAATTGCCAGCGTTTTCAGATCTAGTCTTTGTTTTTTCAAGATTTGGAATAAAGATTCGCGGTCAATAGAATCATGTGCTTTTTTGATATCCACAAATGTACAGACGAGATTTTTATTGTACAGTTTTTGATGTCTTAGGATCCACTTTAGATTCAGGATCTGTTCAGGGCAGGATCTGTACCTATCTGGCCCCCACTAGCTACCTATCAACACATGATTCCATGGGTAAAGTTATTCACCAATGTCTGAACAATGTCTGTCTATGTCTGAAACATGGAGTACTAACAACATTCACACCATATCATCAATACGCTCCCAAACCTGTTCTAGAAAACCAACACATTAAATTATATTGGGACTTGCAGATTCGAACTGACAGAACGGTGCAAGCAAATAGATCAGATTTAGTGCTCTACTAGAACGAAGTTAATCAAGCCACAATAGTTGACTTCTCTGTACCTTTAGATGAAAATATACACCGAGCATACGGGGAAAAATATAGAGATCTGGCTTTTGAAATCAAGGTTATATGGCACGATATAGTTAATATCCTTCCATTAGTGGTGAGCGCTAATGGTCTAGTCCACAAATCCCTAATACAGAACCTCGAACAACTAGGTTTCACAAAAAGGGCAGTAGTATGGATGCAAAAACCAGTAATATTGGGAACAGTCGGAATAGTCAGATGCGCCTTTGACCGTCAATAGACACCCAAGTATTCTTGGTTACACCCGGGTACTTGAAGTTCTTACCACAACTGTGTGAATATATATATATATATATATATATATATATATATATATATATATATATATATATCTATATATATATATATATATATATATATATATATATATATATATATATACATATTAATATATATAATATATATATATATATATATATATATATATATATATATATATATATATATATATATATATATATATATATATATATTAAATAGAAATATTATAAATATTTTAATGATATAAAATGGCTGTAATAAATTTTCTACATGGTTCGTTTCCAATGAACTGTATATATAATTGAATACATATTTTATCAAAATAAACACTGTTCCAATATGAAATATATAAATAATTATAATAATATTTCATTCAATAAACTATTTTCTTGAACAGACAGAAACGATATTAATAGCAATTGTCCGAAATTCCGGTGTACAATAATTTGTAGATTATTTTGCGTTAGCGTGCTGTAATTATTTGTTTTAAGCTCGCTTCTGTCACTTCCGGTTTTGCATTCTCTAATATAAATCGTTCAATAATTAAAGAGCTGATGAATTTAGCGGCTCATAATTACAAATTATCCTCGTAATTTAGATGCACATTATTTAGTAAAATATGGAAGATTTATGAACAGACATCATATTTAATAATGATGGTCGGGAAACGCATTTTTACAAACTTGAAAAATGGTTAATCGCTTGACTCGCATTTCACTAACCATATTCGTTATAATTGATTTCCGATAAGAGTTGTCCAACAAGTCAGAACTTTAAAAAATAATAATGGTAATACTCCTAGTCCATTGTTGATGGCAATATATATACGAAATATGTATTGGGCTCTAGAGCAAAGGTCTCCAAACTACGGCCCGTGATTGTCATCAATTCGGCCCGCGACAGCTAATGGCTTATTGTTGTTATTTTTGTTGTGATAAGTTGGATAAATAAACACAGAATGATAAAAACTCAATTTTATTTACTTGCTGGGTAAAACTTAATGACAAGTATAACACGCAGAAAATCTAACTTAAGCATAATAACTAACAAATAATTGAAATAAATCCCACTAAATTGGCCCTTGGAACTTACTGGAGTAATCAGTATGGCCCAGAGGCTGGAAAGTTTGGAGACCCCTGCACTAATAGGTAAGCAACCAGATGAACAGTCAGTTGAGCAACGCGGAAATGGACTTAGTAAAGAGATTACACGAATTTCAAGGACAAGATAAAATTTCACCATTGATGACTGGTACACCATTGGTCGTAAAATTTCAGTTGCAGTCACGCTGGCTGCATAAGAATAAAGAAATACCCCAATGCTTCACAGCAAAAGGCAAACCTGAACATTCTAGTTCAGTTCAGTTCAGTTTTTCTGACAGGACTACACTTGTGTGGTATAACTATCACCACTTTATCGAACAGATGAAATAGATGAAAGTACAAATGAAAAACGGAAGTCAAGCAACATCACTTTTTATTATAAAACAAAAGGAGGAGTCAATAAAATGTGCAAAAAAGCAAAAATTAATTCGACGTCAAGAAAAAATAAGCGGTGGGTTTTGAATTTTTTTTGTTGTCTGGATATGGCAAGAATAAACAACTCGGTAATCATGAGGACAAATAAAGTAAATACAGTGAAAGTAAAACATATTTACGTGAATTGGGAATGCAGCTGATAAAACAGTATGTGGAGAGAAGAACTACGACTAAAAAAAATAGAGTTCACTTAAACATAATTACAGTAAAAGCTCAGGTAACGAACCAGGCACACAGTATATGCAGAGGAAACTGCAAAATATATCCTGGTAAAAAAACGAGACAATTCAAGACACACTGTTGTTAATAGGTCTGTAAAGCTACGCGCGATCGTACGCGAAGCTACCCCCTTGAAGATTAATAACACTGGGGAACAATTTGAAAAATAATTTCTGTTGAGTTCGATATTTAAGCTGTTTTATACGTAAATTGACATGCTAATTCCAAAACTTTATTTAGATTTTTTCTATCACGTCAAGTTTTTTCTCTACAGTTGTTGCGCATCCGACTAAGCTTGGCGAATCACAGAAGTCACTACTGCTCTCCTACCGGCGAACCGTCTTCGACCTAGGAGTGAAGGCGTGAGTGACGTTGCGTCATCCAAAACTAGTTCGGTCAGTTACGCATAAGATGCTAAAGTACGCGGATCTGTGTCGCTCTGATATAGTGAAGTCAAAGTATACATACACAACTACAGATTTTCGTTATGTCTGCCTCTGGTAGTTCTCGTCGTAAGTGCTTAAACAGCCCTGATTCATTTTGTTATATATGTGGCAGTTTTACCATCCCCATTCAATGGGGATGGTATTTATTGGGAATATTTTGCTTATTTTAAAGTGAAAATAGATGACCAAGATAAATCATGGGCCCCTCATAAAGTGTGCAAGCAGTGTGTAGAGAGTTTACGAATGTGGACGAAGAGAACACGTAATAAACTTTCGTTTAGTATACCAATGATGTGGCAAGAGCCCAAAGATCACTTAAGTGATTGCTACTTTTGCATAGTGAAAAAAAACATCAGGATTCAACAAGAAAAACAAACATAAAATTGAGTACCCTAGTTTACCGTCAGCTATACGCCCTATGCCTCATTCAGCTGAAATTCCAGTGCCAGTTTTTCAGGAATTACCTTCTTTAGAAATACAAGAATGTGAATCAAGTGAAGATCGAAGTGACTCCACCGATGAAGAATTCAAAGTTTCAAAACGAGATTTGGGACTATCCAAAAAAGCATCGGAATTATTAGCATCAAGACTGCTCGAAAAAAAATTGCTTGACAAAGAAGCTAAAGTCACTTACTATCGATCCAGAGAAAGTGAATTTAGGCAGTACTTCAGAAATAATAACGGATTTGTATATTGCCAGAACGTAGAAGGTTTAATGAAAGAATTGGCCATTTCTAACTATAACGCAACTGAATGGCGATTGTTTATAGATAGCTCAAAGCGTAGCTTGAAGTGTGTTCTCCTACATAATGGAAATTTATACGGTTCAGTCCCAAAAGGTCATTCAGTTTCTTTGCGTGAATAATATGGCGACATAAAGAAAGTCATTGACTCGTTGCAATATAACATGCACCAATGGATCATCTGTGTTGACCTTAAAATGGTCTGTTTCCTTCTTGGCCAGCAACGCGGGTACACCAAGTATGCCTGTTTTTTGTGCATGTGAGACAGCACAGCTCGTGAGAAGCATTGGGTGCAATCGAACTGGCCGTCAAGATCTGACCTAAGACCTGGTGATCCAAACATTTTAAATCAGCCACTTGTCGACAGAAAAAAACATTGCATTTCCGCCTTTGCATATAAAACTAGGTCTCATGAAGCAATTTGTTAAGGCTTTGTCAATTGAAGAAGACTGCTTTAAGTATATCATTTCGGCATTCCCTAGCCTGTCATATGAAAAGATAAAGGCTGGTGTGTTTGATGGTCCATAGATTCGGCAACTCGTTAAAGATGAAAATTTCACTGAAACAATGACCGAACTTGAAAGGAATGCTTGGTTAGCTTTTAAAAATATTGTTAAAGACTTTCTTGGAAATACAGGAGCCCCGAATTACATCGAAATTGTTCAACAACTCTTGGTGAGCTTTAAAAAGCTTGGTCGCAACATGAGCATCAAACTGCATTTCTTACATAGTCATCTTGCTAACTTCCCAGAAAATCTTGGTGCTGTTAGTGATGAACAGGGCGAGCGATTCTACCAAGGTTTAAAGGTTATGGAAACGCTGTATCAAGGTAGATGGGAGGTCAGTATGATGGCTGACTACTGTTGGAGCATCAAGCGGGAATGGCCACAAACTGAACACTCCACGAAAAGCTATAAGAAGAAAATTTTACCATAATATCTTTTATTTATTTTTTGTACAAACACAATTTAATTTTTAATAATATGTTAACCTCTGTATGAATAAAATATTCTAATCTATTTGGTCAAATCTCACCTTATTTCCTTTCGTATGTACACTTTTAAGGTAAAATGAGAGGTATGCTGTAGCTTAAGAACTTGACGTGATAGAGAAAAACTGTGAATATTTTTGAATTCAGAGATGAAAAATTAGTCAAAAACAAGTCACAGATCCGAGTCAACAAAATTGCTGTTCCCCAGTGTTATTGTTTTGATACACATTATCTTTTACAAAATACTAAACTATAAGTGATATAACTTGCATTTTAGATCGACAGTAAATATTTATAAATGTATATGTGCTCAATATACTTTATTTACATATTTAGCACTCGTACATAAAAAAGTTATACATTTTTGATAATGATAAACGCTGAATGAATTTTCAACGTGATTTGCTTTCATTGAACCATATATAACAGAAATAAAATTCATATGAACCTATTCCAACAACGAGTAGCAATTTTCGCATGCAAATATATACAAATTTTCGACGATATTTTGCCCAATAAACCGATTTTCTCGAGCAAACAGCAAAGTCAATAACAACACTTTTTCGAACGCCGATATGAAATAGTTTCTAACCTAATGAAAAACCTTTCACATCGACATGGACATTTCATTAATTTAAATGCATTGATATTTCGATTTGAAATATATAAAGGAATTAGTATTTATACAGCAGTCCGATTTAATTACTGATAATATAGTTATCAGCGAGTGTTACACTATAACCAGACGTTATGTTTTAAATTACTATTGAATAACGCAAAGGACAAATAATCCAATAATTATAGTTCAAAAATGTTGTCACCATGGAAATAGACTACAGTCAAAGCTTCTTGTTCAAGATTTCGTTATTCGCGTTTCCAGTGTTTTGCGAATTAAAAATTTCTGATCACTTCTTGTATTCGCCGGTCGCGTTGGTGCGGACGTTAAAAGCAGCGGCCTGCCAGTGCTCGGATGGTTTTTTTTTCTTTCTTCTGTCTGTTTACTTCAAATGTTTGTGATTGTTTTTAATCAGTTCAGTCGGTAAGTTTCCTGATAGACTCATGGGTAAACACATAACCAAAGGTTAATGGACTGAGGCGGGGGTGCTGGCTTGGGTTTGTCGGAAGGTGACGACCGTGGTTCGGAACCCACGTTAAGCTGTAGGTCCAGTCGCTAAATAGCCTAGTTGCTGATGCGCCTCTAACCCTAACCCTTTATCTTTACCTTTATCTTGTATTCGCAGCTCAAAATTTCTTTATTTGCTGATCCAAAACTGATGATACATGTTATATTTTTAGAACAATATGTATTTATTTACCTTTCAAAACCAACAAGTATCAAAGTATTTATAAACAAACAAGTCTTATTGTCGCTTGACCGAAAGTGTGACTTTGACAAATAAGTCGCCGTCGTCGTATGCCCCGCCGGGTTCCGCGTGACACTATGGCTTTTGATGAAAGTTACCCTTGCACGATCGTTGCCGAATCTTTGGTTTTATTGCTTCAACTTGCCATTCGTCGCAATAATTTCGAACCTAATAGCACTTGTCCCTTCTGCTTTGTTCGCGATTTATAATGTTGACTTAAGGGAAAGAAAAATTAGTTCCTACACGGAAAAAACTTGACCCTTTTTTTAATGTCGTTTTTTTTAATGCCAATGAATCATCTGTACGATCCATGATTAAATCAGAAGACAAAATAAGGATTTGTACAACTTCAACCTCACCATCAGCAAAAATTGTTCGTGATCTAGCAATCGAGTTTTTGAATAAAAAATAATTATCGATTTTTTTTACTTTATTTAAAAACATTATCATAAATAATATTGATAATCGATGCAAAAATTTTTTAAAAATTGTTTGCAATTAATTATAAATGAATTAAAATTTACAAAATTTAAAATTAAATACAATACAAATACAACAATAAGTTCAAGGTGCGACAGTCACTGCATAATATCGAAATTGTTGCAGAAGCTGCATCTGCTAAATTTTCAAAGTGAATTACTGAGGATGGATACAAACTTGAACAAATGTTTGATGCAGACGAAACTGTCCTGTTTCGGTAAAGAACGCCAAACAAAACTTTTATATCCAAAAGTAAAAAGTCCAAAAGTGACACGTCAACGGATTTTATAAAATATTTCTTCATTTATAAAACAGCAACTTCAACAAACAAAAAACTTCTTACAGAATGGCCCTATAGACAGGCATATATAAATAATTATTTTCATAACAGTTTCATTAACAAAAATAGTTCAAGAAATTGTTAATAGAAATAGTTCAATTCTTCTATTGGAACCTCCGATGTGAAACACCAAATCACTTATTTAAACTTCTCGACGCACGTTTCGCTAACCATGTTAACATCATCAGGGGATGGTTTCATCTAATATTTAATCTAAGCACTAGTATGGTTAGAGAAACGCGCGTCGAGCCGTTTAAAAAATTTTGGTGTTTAATGGTAAATAAATAGTAACAAATAAACGTGAAATTTTGAAATATACATGGGGCAAATCACATGAGCACATTATTGATATTTATTTAAACCTTGGTGAGATTTTACCGCAGTTTAATTCTAGAACATAGGGCAGTAAATAATTTACTACCACTGATGCATTTAATGGAAAATTTAATAATTGAAAATTTATACTGCAATTTGCCCCTCATTGTTTTAGAATATATCGTAGAATTGTTAATAAATTACGATATTTAATTGTTTTAGCTAAGAAAAGAGCTTAAATTTCTGTTAAATTGAAAATTATGTCGCTGAACACGTCATGATTATTCACTTTTACTGCATATCTACATTATGTCTCCCAGTTTATTGCTGAGAATTGAAAATTATTCTAATAATATTGTTATAGTTGACATAGATTATCATATAATAGACCAAAATAGATCAAAATAGGAATTTGTTTGTAATTAATAAATTGCATAAATTCAGATATAGGTTTTCGAAACTTTTTCACCATATACTCGCCACAAACGTAAAAAGAAACTGTTCGGGTCGTAATAAAATACATTTGAACCTTTAAATGAGTCCCTGTTTCGTATCATCATTCGTACTTAAATCGTCAATCCTCTGGTAGTCTCTTCATAGTCTTTTTTCCGTCATAGTCGTGCGGAGCTGTTCTGAAATGAGGTCTATTTTCTTGAAATTAGTCTATGTAACAAAAAATAATTGTCGCAATTATATTATGTTCACAGTTTTTTATTCTCATAGCAAAAGAATTTCTGCTTCGTACAACCCATTAATATGACTGTTTGCAGCATGTTTTGTTATGGGGTCCGTTTTTAAAAATGTTGAATACTAGTGTAATTTTTGAACAGCTAACATATTTTGTTTTTATTGGCTTATTTTCTACAATCATGTCGAACATTATTTCTTGATACTTTGCACGAGAAAAGTTTTCTTTTACTTATTTGATGGCGCAAAGTATAAAGGAAATGTGCTACTAGGCACGACAAAAATAATATCGTGTTACTGGGACGTGACAGTAATTTTATTTGTCACATATGTGTATAAATGTATACAGAATATTTCGCTTTCAAAGAATATAAGACATTATATCGTCTTATATATTTTCTACCTCATGATGTAAAATTAAAAGTTTATAAAAGCAGTACAACCACCAAAATTATGTCGTTATGGTTATGAATCAAAATTTGAACATATGCATACCACAAGTTAACATTCAGAAAAAAAAAGAAACGAAATGGCATAAATTGGGAGAGAATTTTATAAATTTTAGTAATTTAAAATTTTTAAATATCAGCTACTGTTAAAATATAATTTGTTGGAACAGTTGTGATAAAAGTTTAAAAAGGTTATTAATTTTAATATTAATTAAAATACCAGGCTAATTGAAAAATTCGCGGAGCTACACCTATAGAGCAGTAAAAATTATATAATTTACTACATTTTAAAGTTTCGTCCTCCATATGAAGATATGTGAAGTTTCAAGTCGATCTATCAATTCATTCGTATAAAAACAGCAACTTAAAATAAAGGTACTAGTGTTATTTTTTAAAATTACTTAAATTTTTTTAATGACTTAAAATGATTAATTAATTTTATAATTTTCGCTCCGCTACCTTTTCAATTAGTCTAGTGTAGAGTGAATATATAATATAGATAACAAAATAAAAATGATAAGATTCAGAGGGGCAATCGAATTAGCGAAACTAAGGAGGATACTTTTTGAGCATTATTAATTTGAGCAAATTCAATTTTTTATTGAACCAAATAATAAGAGTAGTTTCAAAACTTGAGCGTTATATAATGGGACCACATGAAGGTAAACATTGTCTGTTATGCAGCTGACGCAGCGCTAGTGACTAGTAACGACGTTTTACAAAGACAACGTAACACTTTTAACAAAGTTGCAAAGATGAACAACCTTGAAATATCGTCTGCGAAAACTAAATATATGATCATTAAACACACTATTAAGGGATAAATCTAGGACAGAGAGCCAAAGAGAGCGTTGGAATATATGACCACAAAAGAAATGCATAAAACAATATGAATGATACAAATAAGAATCGAAATATAAGAGAAAAATTAATTTATTTAATATGAATATATAGTCCCATCGAAGGGACTGGCATTGAAATAATGAACTAATTTTCTGAAATATTAGAAGAAACTATGCATAAAAGATTAGTAAAAAGGGACAATAGCTTAGAGATCCGAATGAACTTATTATCTGAAAATGAAACTAGATGGAATAAGGGATTCAAGTTCAACGACCGAGAAACAGATAAAAGTATACCAGAACAGTATCATACCATGATAAAAATATTAAAACAAGAAGGAAAGCTTGGACTCGACACGTAGAAAGAATGGGACTCGATAGATTAGCGAATATTTGTTAAAACGATAAGCCATACAGTAGAAGATCGAAAGAAAGACCGCTTAAATTTTTATGCCCTCTGGCTGGATAGCTCCAACTACAAAAACAGCAGAAACCAAGTCAAACGAAGTAATATTAATTGGAAATTATTCCTACAGAAGGACTTTATATTCATCTATTGTATGTTCAAAAGGAAAGGTGGCTGATAAGAAATGAAACGTTAGACTTTATTTATGTATAGGTTTCATTATTTTTCATTTCTTTGGGGAATCGCCTCCAAAACCGAAGTAGAAGATACTTTTTTACTTATACTTTTTTACTTACTTTTTTCAGTTTGCATTTTCCAAACCATCCGGTGTAAAAAATGAGCTGTAAATCGGATTTTGTAATACTACTGTGCTATTCTATAAGACTGGTAGACATTCGGAAATCATTGTGAAAAATTTTAATCAATTTTTAAACATATCCTCCGCTATAATTATTATTAATTGAAAAATCGAATCAGAAATTCAATGGAATTAAAAATGGTTCCTTAGTAACAAGCTTTATATCACTTTAGTAATTCCACTTAGCCAAAACCATGATATTTTTCGACTTCAATTTCTTTAAAATATCGAGATACACACCAGCAGTAAGAAGTAAATAAAAGAACTACCGAATTAATTTAAAAATCTAAGAAATAAATTAAATGCAAATATATATTTTTATCTACCAAATAAAAAATATCATAACCAGATGAAAAACAGAGGAAATGAATCTCACAACTTTCTGTATATAAATGGTGTAAATGCGTATTTCTGTATTGGTGTAAGTGCGTATGTATGTAAGTGTAAGTTTTATTTCTTAAATTCATAAATTATTTCGTCTATTTAGAGAAACTATCTAACTTTTAAGTAATGTCTGAATGATTGTGGCGTGTTCATATGTTTTTTTTTTCTTTATTAGTGACGAAAAACCCAAATAAAGAAACAAATATATCTAACTTTTACCTGCTTAAGACTGACGTAAGAAGTAAAATCATATAGATTGTTAAAACCTCAGGATTCAAATGGTACTGAATGTTACTGTCCTTTAATATATTAAAGTTATTTAAAAAACGGCATTATCAGCAATACATAATAATAATGATAATAATAAACACAATACCCAAGGGACAAGCTGATAAAGGAATTGATTCGTTTGCCGAGACGTTTCCAGAAATTACTTACACGAACAATTCTAGTTGTTTTTGGATTATGATAGCTTCTTCTTGATGAAAATTTATTACAAATGTTAAATGAATGACCTTCTTGGCAAAATGTGCACTTTATTATATAGATATTCTGGCAAAGGTACAGTGTTAACGAAACGCCTAAAACATTAATACAATACAAAGTGGAAATTTTTGTCAGCATTTTCCACTTTCCATCCACAAAATGAAAAGTTTTTCATTAAACAAGTTTAGTAGTATTTATTCAGAATAATATTTGGAATATTTATTATAATTATATTAATTATATTTAAAAATAAATTAGCATGGCTTCGTGTATTTAAATCATATAAAGTAACCTTTGAAAAAACATTCAAGTACATATTATTGGCGATATATATTTTTTCGAATATTTCAAGGCTTCATATTATTTCTTCTTGAAAATCTGATTAAATTGCCTTATAATAAATAAAAGAAACTAATCAATAAAACAAAGAACTATATTAGATGTTGTAAAATATATAATTATTATCAATACCTACGAATTTACGAATAAAAATTAATAAAAAATAAATTCACAAATAACAACAAAATTCAGGTATCGAGGATATTTATTTATCATTAAACATACTTTAAGCTTACAAAATAGTCCGCCTGGTTTTCCATACACAGCCGCATTAGAATAATACATATATTTTCCAATACAATGTTGAAACATGTGTGACTGTACATGCTTAGCAAATATTACCAGGTAATGATTACATTAGTTTTACGTAATTTAAGAACTGTTCTCTGTATATTTTATGTTTATTCAACTAATATGCATATTTATGGGATTCGACTCTCAGTTAAGTTAAACAGAGCATATCGCTTGGTCAATTATAAATGGAATTTTAAACATTTAGAATTTTTATCGTATTGCCCCTCTGACGTGTATTAAAGTCTGTATTAAACTTTATTTTATCAAAACAGTATTACTAGATTTTTCCAGAAAGTATGGAAGGGTTATTTTGAACAATAATCCTGTTCTAAAGAATAAAAAGGACATGAAACATAAGGTTAAAGCAAAGAGATCAGGCGTGAGTCATCAGGTGCAGTATTTGAAAATGTCATAAAGGCTACAAAAAAATTATAAAACCAGAAAAGGACTTCTATTAGGATAAGAAGAAGAAGATATTAAGAAGGTCCAGGCAATTGTGAATCAACTGGTGTAAAAGTCTTAAAGAAAATTATCCTTGCAGTAGTTGGGAGCAGACTGTCGCTCGGCATCGGTTTTGTTTCGTCAATAATTTCCATTGCAATGCCCTCCAAGAGTAGTTTCCGGAAAGAGCGTGTATTAGTGAGCCACTGTTACATATATACATATTCGTTTACAGATATACACCCATGCGGTTACACATATACGTGTTTAAAATGGCGTTCTATAAGAAAAAAACAGGAACAACACTATAAATTAATGGAACAATATTTCCAATCCTTTGATGAATAGGTATTACCTGATGATGAATGTGAAGAAGAGAAAAAAGAGGCCTTTAAACTGGACATACATGAAATAGACATAGTGAACAGTATATGTCAGACAATCAATCGGGTGTTTTGCAAAAAGCTGTTGATGCACTTTTCATGGGTAAAAATCAAGCTACTGATTACTCTCTGTGGAAAGCTACAGTAAAAATCAATAAAACAAAAGAGAACATACCACCAATCAGAAAACAGAATGGAACTTGGTCGAGAACAGATGCTGATAAGGCTGAAACTTTTGCAATACATCTAGCTAAGGTTTTTCAGCCATTTCCAATGAAAACTTTAGGAAAAGAAGAGGAAGAAATAACTTGAAATACCATTCCAAATGGCACTTCCCATTAAAGCCATAAAAATTAGTGAAGTTAAGGCTATGATTCACAGCAACCTCAACCCAAAGAAAAGTCCAGGATTTGATCTTATAACTGGGCAAGTCGTTAAACAATTACCGGAAAAAGCATTAGTTGTCCTTACACAAATTTATAATGCATTACTTAGAGTCGGTCATTTTCCATCACAGTGGAAAGTAGGACAAATCATATTGATTCCAAAACCTGGTAAACCGACGGAGGAAGCATCATCATATAGACCCATTACACTTTTGCCCGTCTTATCAAAGCTTTTTGAGAAATTGTTCCTAAAGAGGCTGAAGCCAGTGCTTGACGAACTAAATATTATTCCAGAACACCAATTCGGATTTCGCGAAAGACACGCATCTCTTGGGTCCCATAATTTTTCAAATCTTCACTGCTGACCTACCAACTACGCCAGACACGTCTATAGTCACATTTGCAAATGATACCACAATGATGGCAATAAGCAGGGTACCAAGATATGCATCTGAGAAGCTTCAGGAAGCTCTTGATGGGATAGAAGAATGGATAAAAAAATGGCGTCTAAAAATCAATGAGGCAAAATCTCAGCAAGTGACTTATACCTTAAGGAATGAGTCAAGCCCAAGTGTAACACTTAATGGACATCAACTCCCCCAGGCAGACTGTGCAAAATATCTTGGTATGAGACTTTATGAAGAGGAAACAGCTTGGCTTAAAATTATCCAAACTCTACCGGTTAATAGGTAGAAAATCCAAATTATCGTTGGTTAATAAGTTAACCATCTACAAAGTGATACTCAAACCCGTATGGAGTTATGGCATACAACTGTGGGGAACCGCGAGTGTATCCAACATAGAAATACTTCAAAGATTCCAGTCCAAAACCCTGAGAATAATTACTGATGCTCCTTGGTTCGTGACAAATCAAACTTTACACCGTGATCTAAAAATAAAGCCTGTACTAGAAGAAGCCAAGTGCGCGAGTGCGAAGTATCTATCGCGACTGGGAAGCGCACCCCAACTCCCTTGCTGTCAGCCTTCTGGATAATAGCCCAAAAGCCGCAGAGACTAAAACGCTGTGACCCTTTAGAGATAAGCTATAGAATTTAAGATATAATTAAGATATTCCATTATTCTAGTTATAAAGAACCTAAGTTCCTGTATATGTTAGGCCTTTAATGTAAGCGCCATAACCTGTGATGCTTGGCAATTCTTTGTCTTGTCCTTAATGTGGTAACAGTTGCTTATTACCTTTGGGTAGATTGCAAATATATGGGAGATAAAAAAAATTAAGAAAACACTGTCCTGCAAAAAATGTGAGAACACGATCAGAAAATTTAATTACCCATTTACCCGATCCAAAAGGGATTATTAAAACGCTGAAAACAGAAAATTTACTACAAATTATTGTAGAGAATACTAATAAAGATATCCAGGTTGCTCAAGGTCGATATTCTCGAGAACGTGATGCCAAAACATCTAGGGTAATGGGTTGGGATAATGAAAACCAATTACTTGAACACTGAAGATCTTTCGGGTATAGATGGCACTGGTATCGAGATATTCGACTTACAAAGATGTCGATTCTTGCTGCGACGGTTGCGGTTTGACGATCTTAAAACTCGCGAAGCTAGAAAGTCTGTTGATAGATTGGCAGCAATTGGAGATATTTTTGACTTCTTTATAGAAAAATTTCAAACTGCATTTACATCCTTTAATTACATAACAGTTGACGAAAAATTAGAAGCACTTAAGGGAAGATGTACTTTCCCTTAACATATAGACAATAAATCGAACAAATGCGGAATAAAAATGTATGTTCTTTGTGACCCCAAAGTTTTTTATACTTGCAACTTGGCAAACAGCCTGCGGGTCCTTGGGTGGTAAATAATTCCCCAGATGCTGCTGCGGGAAAGATGTGTGAACCCATAAGAGGAAATGGAGGGAATGTAATTACTGATAATTGGTTTACCAGTTTTAAATTGATAGAAAACCTAAAGAATAATTTCAAGATAACTCGACGTCACGCCGTTTCTCGAACATCTCATTTGGCATTTTCAAGTGTTGTCCGCTTCGACTGAAGAGTCCAACTGACCCTGAAGAGTCAGAGTCTCAATTTAATGTCCATATTAATCTCCAATTCCCATATTAATTCCCGTAGAAGAAAAAATATTAAACACAAAGTTCAAGAAAAATATCAAATCATATAGAGTTCTTTTCTAGTCGTGAACTCTGGGGAGTAGGCAGATTGAGGCCTCGGAGCAAATCAAATAGATTTTCTCGAGAATGGCTTCAAAGTGAAAACCGAAACGCGAAAAAAATGTGTGTATATGTATATATATATATATATATATATATATATATATATATATATATATATATATATATATATATATATATATATATATATATACAATTTTCTTTTAAAAAAAGTAAACTTATAAACTCAACCACAATCTAAAAGCATTTCCACTTGCAAGTGACAATAATATTTTTTATGAAAATTATCGGATTTTCCTATGAATAGTCATAGCTATGTTGTTTCAAATGTACTTAAACCAGCTTACTCTTCTTTGCTTATATAATATATGTATGTACCTAGTACTTAATGGCAATTTTAATAGATTTCAAATATGAGCAACTATTTAATTTAATGTCCGAATTATTGTGGCGTGTTCATATATTTTTTTCCTTTATTTGGGTTTTTCGCCACTATCTAAAACTCAAAAAATATCAAAAATACCTGTTCTTATGTAAAGAAAGAATCACTGAGTAAAAAACCAAAAAAAAACAAACGGGGACAAATTTATCAGTGATTCTTTTTTATAATAAATTTGCCTAACGAACAAAATTTTAAAGATATACAAATGTTATAGAAAAAATTACAAACTTTTAACGTTAATGTTTCGGAGGGCCCTCTCCCCCTTTTTCAAAACTAAACTAAAAAATAAATTATATTAATTTATAATATATAAAGTAACGAGTGAAAGTAAATATATTTTTTTGTATATGTCAACGATACTTACATTGACAACAATTATTTTTTATATCTTTAAAAAAATTTATATTTTTATATCTTTAAATTTTTTATAATATTTGTATATCTTTAAAATTTTATTCGTTAGGGAAATTTATTACAAAAAAGAATCACTGAGAAATTTGTCTCCGTTTGGTTTTTTTTTTACCCAGTGATTCTTTCTTTACATAAGAACAGATATTTTTGATATTTTTTGAGTTTTAGATAGTGGCGAAAACCCCAAATAAAGGAAAAAAAAACTATTTAATTTACATAACAAAGATTTGCTGTGAACTAATTAGTTCAACCATCGTTATTAATCCTGTTCACTCACCGATTTAAACGTAATCCAGACACACTGCTAAATAATGCAATTTATCACTTCTCAAACAACACTTCTCACTTCCTGGTTGTCATTCACAACTGAAAACGGTCACCATTCGACTTTCCGTTTTATATGCAAGAAGAATGAGTACCCTGAAGGAGTTATAGTCGAGGCGATTGCCGTTCAAATTGCTCGACATCACGAGGATATTCGTCAAATAGGGGTCACTTGGAGGTTTTATTATCAGTAAATTTATTATTGAAAAATATTTATTTTGTAGTGGATATATTAAAATTATTATTTTTGTATTAATTATGAAAAGCTCGTGCTAATAAAAAGTTCTGATTTATTGCGTTCTTTACCTGTCTAAAAACAGAGAATTATTGTTAGTTTGGTGTCTACCAAACCGAAGTAGTTATAGTATGTTATAATATCAAAGTAAAGCAAATTTTCAATTGCTAGAATGGAAGATAATTACCAATGATTATGTAAATGTTCGCGTTGTGGATTAACTTTGGTTGATTTTATTCCAAACAACTTATTTTAAATGTTTTTGCTTATTTTATAAAATATTCTCAATTTCGTTACTTAGCTTAAGTTTGACCTAAAAGCTAAAATTGACTTCAGGTCACCCTAAATTGTTTTGTTATAAAGCATTATTGCATTGTAACAAATTATAGTGATAAACGTATTATTAGTAATCATAATTTCACATTAGAATGTTGCTGATGATACGCTGATTTTTGACGATGATATTTTGTTTCAGGTGGTATCCAGTAATAATCAGTAAGTAACCTGGAACTCCATTTAATATAACTATTCGATTACAAAATTGTCTTGTGGAAATAATGTTTTGTCACCTTGAAGAAGACTCCACCCTTTTAACTCGGACGCTAAAAGTTTGATTGTTTTAAATCACGAACGAAATCAACAAGTTCAGGCTGTATAAGTATCAGACGACCCTGTTGAATATTCTAGAACGTAAAATAAATTATCGTTTTTGATTTTTTGAAATTCTTTATGACCACATGACGAATCAGTGGATTCAGGTTTTTCTTCATTCAGAGACCAAAATTGTGATGATTTGAGAGCAGTACGTTCATTATATTTGACGAATCATAAAGCTGATGGTAAATTATGATACTGTACGGTATGTTTAAGCTTTGGTTGAATACCTAATATATTAGTAAGGCAAAAATAGAATGGCGAAATGATTTTTCCGTCTTCTCCAAATCATTGACACTGCAAACCCCATTTTACAATTAATACCTTTAAACTAATCTGGTAGCAATAATACATAAGTTGTACGAGATGCATGTCCTATCAATTGGTGTCCAAGTCAAATTACATTACATTTACAATTACATGACAATCAAAGTAAAATATATAATAAAATTTTCGTAGAACTCTATGAACTTACTACTCATCACATCGAAAATGGTACATATGCGCTAATCTATTAGTGGACGCAGTCTGTATTGGAAGCATATTTTGAAAAATTAACAGACAAGAATAAACAGATCTTTACAATTTGAAATATACAGGTATAAAACCGAAAATGTTAAATTTTTTAAAAATTGTTTTACTGAACAGTATGTTTATATATATGGTAGTTTCATTAACGATTACGTGTTTTCGTTGATCCAGTGGCTTTAGTTCCTGTGTTGTTTGAACATTGTATGCTTTCGAAAAATACACCATGTTGTGAATTCACTGACTCCAGATGGTTGTGATGGTCGACTAATAGAAATTTCTGGGTCTTCAGCAACACTTTCAGGTACCAAATCAAAATGCTCTTGTGAACATCTACTACGGCTATCTATTGTTCTTCTTTTATCTTCCACCGAATCAGTTTCTTAAAATTTTTGGAACAATTCTATTGATAGTGCTTTCAGATGGACGCCCAATCGTCCACCAAAACCGTAAATTTCACATCAATTTTTAAAAACGCCCATTTTCATAAAATAATTCAACAATTTTATATACGTCTCTATTTTTATAAATGTCATACATTATTCTTCTAAAAGGAGACCAGATCTAGGCAAATTCACAAAGCCATCTATGTTTTATCGTAGTAAAATTATTCAATTTAAAAAAAAACCCGTTTTATAGAAATTTCAAAATGAATCTTCTAATAAAGTATATTTTTCGTACTGTTTTACATTTGAATCCCCAGAACTCTCGCGGTTCTGAGCTCTCCTCTGCCATTCGGGTCCAATATACTTAATACTGTCATCAGTCCATCGTGTTTTCGGTCTTCTCCGTGGACGTTTGCGTCCTGGCGCTATCCAGTCCAGGACTGCTTTAGTCCATCTTTTCTCCCATCGCCTCGCTACATGGCCTGCCCACTTCAATTTCAATTGTTTTATTCTTCCAATGATATCACTCACTTTTGTTTGTTCTCTGATCCATGTGCAGGTCTTTCTATCCCGTCTAGTAATACCAAGCACACATATTTCCATTCGCCTCTGTGCTACTCGGAGTTTTTGAACTGACTGAGATGTGAGTGTCCAGGTCCGACTTCCGTATGTGATAACGGGCAGGACACACTGATCAAAGACTTTTCTTTTCAGGCAAAGTGGTAGTTTGCTCTTAAACACTATGTTGAGCCTGCCAAATGCCTACCAGCCACATTTACTGCGTCGTTCCATCTCCCGGACTGAATCCCCTTCCATGGACACTCTTTGCCCAAGATATATCTAGTGATCCACAACTTCCAAATCCGTTCTTAAAATAGAAATTCTTTTGTCTTCAGCAAATTTATTGAACATGACCTGACTCTTCTTCTGGTTTATTTTCAAGCAAAATGGTTCCCCAGACCTTTGCAGCTCTTGTACATGTCTTTGCAGCTCCTCTGGGTCTTGGAGTCTGAAAGAAGAACGGTATCATTTGCGAATCTAAGATGATTTAAGTATGCACCATTAATCCTTATTCCATCCTGTTCCCAATCCAGATTAGGGAAGACTTCTTCCAGGCAGGCTGAGAAAAGGAGAGGCGATATTGCGTCACACTGCCGTACGCCCGCTCTGCATTTTTAGGTTGTTAGTCGAACATTTCGTTCAGTCTTATTGTTCAGTGTATTCTCACTAAATATTTTACATATACATTTCGAGTTTAAACTGCTGAATTATCTGTAATTATTATATTTGATTTAACTGATAATGCGAAAGAGAAAAAAAATAACACCATGAAAAATATCTTCCAGAAATATATCATCTTTAAACCCTATATATTTGGATTATATGTTAAATTTAAATGGTGAGGAGTGATATATTGCCACATATTATATTATAAAGTTTACCGAACTGAAGTTTAGCAAACACTGTCAGAACTTTTCTCGAAGTCTCATATTGTTATTATTATATTAATATCGCGTGGGGGTTCCTACAATATTTTTACTTCATGTATTTTTCCTTCGAAATATTAACACAAGTCAACAAATTTAAACTTTTTTGAGGTGACATTGATGAAAATAGGTGTGCATGAAGTATGTGGTAGTCCTAAATCTAAAAATGATAAGCTAATTACTCAAACACTACAGTTTTTTTGTTACAGGGGGATGCAAAGACATTACTGAGGATTATGCGAATAAAAAATATATTACATGAGATGTCATACAGCCACAAAAACTTTTCAGTTTTTCCTCTTGTGTTTTTAGTGTTATCTCTTTTTAAAAAACAGTAATAGTCGCTCTACATAGATGGGTTCCAACATCTCTAGTAGCTTGTTTCTATCGTTCTGATGTTCTGGTGAAATCTCTCTCTTTGTGCGTGACCTACTGCACCCAAATTTTCCGGAAAAAATCCAAATGGAAGTGTAAAAATGCGACGCCCTAACATTTCAGAGGCTTTCAAGAGTTTATGTATGAGGTTTTTATAATTCTTATCCTTCTTGTGGCCCAAAAATATTTTCACTACACTTACAAAACACTTCCAAGCTGCCAATTCATTTTTACTTAATTTCTCTTGAAAACGGATATCACCTAAAAGTTTCCCTATTTGAGGTTCCATAAGCTCATTCATTAAACCATCAATATCACAACAAACACATAGCGATGCTTTATTCATTCCGTGTTCCGTAAAGTTCGTTTCCACTGTTGAGGTATTTGCTTAGTTTCTTTCGCTTTAGTGATGCAATAGTAGTAATCACGTATCACACGATCGTGTGTGGTTGCGTAAACAAGCACCTGCTTCTGTGATGGTTTGAGCTGCTGTAACTACAAATGGTCGCTCTCCGCTTGCTTTCATCGATAAGGTGAATCATCAACAGGTGTTAAACGATGCGTTGATCTCTTAGACGCACAAATAATCTGATTCCAACCATAGGACATTTCTATTTGTCATCTTCTCAAACAAAATTTGACTCCATTTTTACCAAAGCACGTTCCATAGTCCATTTCTTCGTAACAATGGCCTCCATACTCACCAGACTTGAATGAAACGGACTTTTCCATATGATTTTGAAAGCTAAAGTGTCAACAAAGAAGAAGGAAAGAAGAACCCACCATAACCCTCCATAACCCTCTCTAACCCACCATAACCCTATGGGGAAACCCACCATAACCCTCTCCACCACCTATCCCTGAAGGGGATAGATGGTACCCCTCTTTTTTGGTAATTGATACCCAACAAGGTATATCGTCCTTCTTATTTAATTCTTGCATTATTTTACTAAAGCCAGACATATAGGTATATAAAAATATGTATAATATATATATATATATATATATATATATATATATATATATATATATATATATATATATATATATATATATATATATATATATATATATATATATATATATATATATATATATATATATATATATATATATATATATATATATATATATATATATATATATATATATATATATAATATAATGGGTACTTACTTAACTATTAATTAATTAATAGCCTTTCACATCGTGCTTTGCTGACTGAGCTAGACTCTACCGTGAAGCGGTGAGAGGCGAGCCCCACAAAATGGACCGTAATCCAGGAGGTACCTACAACCCTCCTGAAATGCTCCTAATTACTTGCCACCAATGATGAGTGCTCATCCAAGGTGTCAACAAAAAAAAAAACATTATACTTTGAACCCATTAAAGTCAGCGCTTCGTCGGAAATGCAATGAATTCTACAGGCTCGCATTCGTGCAGGCGTGCAATGCAATCATAGGAAGACTTGATGCCATCATCCGCTCCAAAGGTAGTCATATTGTCTAAACATTGTCTAAAAATCATAAATATAAATATTCATAATTGACCAAATTATAGCATTTTTAATTTGTTATACTTGACAGACTAGAGTGACGGACCCTGATGCATATCTATATTCATTTATACCCAGGCCCTGGTATTCCCCTATACCAAAATGCGCCCGGTTTGCGCATGACGTCACTCGTTGAGCAAAATTCAAATATCTTCGTTGCTAGACTTTGAAATACAATTTAAATACATTGTAATTGGAAATAAGGCTTTTATATTGAGGATAAATACTTTATCAATGTGGGCAACAGACATCAAAATTGTATATAACGTACCCAATTTTATTTGAATTTAAGGCACTACCGAACAAAACAACTTTTTTTTATAGATTTATAGATTAATATTATTTATTACGAGTATTTGAAATATATATAAACAAATCATTTTGTTTCTCAGTATAAAATGTATGTAAAAAACAATATACATTGGTTATATAAAACTGCAATATGCAAATTGAAAGTTTTGTAAATATTGGTTTTTAAATGTAATATCCAGCTAAATTCGATATTTTTTGTGACAAATAAAATATTAATTATTCAACACATCTAGCCATATTTTATATTAGTATTAAAAATGACAACATTTTGTTTCCTAAATTTAAAATTGTACATATTTCTTAAGCTTATGTCCATAGTGAAGTAGCTATAAGTTTAATTATGTAAGAGTTTTAATCATCTTTCTTTTACCTAATTTTACACTTACATTCGCGATCGAAAAAATATAATTATTTGCCTTTTCTGGACATTCAATGTGTAAAAAATTGTTCGAGCTGTTTCATTTGTGAAAGAAAATCTTCAGAAGGTTTGTGTAAACCTCCTTCACTTAAATGATCAGTCCAGGTATAGTTGGACGTGCTGGGTCTTTCTAAACTGGAATCGTTTAATTTGAAACATATATATCCAGCTAAATGTTCGAGCTCATTATATTCAAGTTCATGAAGATCCTCGTCAATATCTCTTTCATGAGCACTGTTCAACATAGGTGGATCATTTTTGGAGTCAAATTTCTTGATCATTGAACCACTTATCGGCAAATCTGAGGTATAAACATGGAATATTAGAAATATTACTACCATCACCATCGTTACTATTTCTACCACCATCCCAACATTTAATCAAGCATAAATAAATAAAACACCATATTTATTAAAGCAACAAATTTATAAACATGATTCAATGTTTTTGGGTTTAATTTCTATTTTAATTATTTTTCTCTTGTGATAATTACCTGGTCAACAACTCGGCGACTGCTTGTTTTCTCTCCCTTTTTTCAATTCTTGCAGATTGTTCATTCGATACTGGTTTTTTAGAACTAAATGCCAGATTTTGAGTCGGTACAACATCATCCTTCAATCCTCGGTTACTTTTTGGTGTGTAATTTAACAATTTACGTTGAAGATTTTCCTTGAAATCGCTATTTTAAAAGTGTTTCGAACAAGTACAAGCCCTTTTCAGGTTAAATTTATCCTGTATTTTTGTGGCATGGATCCACTTCTTACACGCAACTTCATTCTTGGGAAAATGAAAAAACTTCACATAACAAGAGTTCTTTTTCGACTGATTGTTGGAGTTACACCCAAACACAGCACGACGCATTGTTATTATTGAATATTTTAGATTAACACCACACAAACGCCGTACATAAACCTCTTGTAAACTTGTCCAAATATGTCCACACAATTGATGTTCGAATTTTACTCAATGTAATGAATATCTTACCTTAGTAATTATTATACCGTGATTTATACCTGTATATCATAGTATATTTACTATTTGTTATGAATATGCAGCTTTCTTTTTCTAGGCAAAAAAAATAACTATTTATCCATTAGTTATCAATAAAGACCGGATTTTATGCATTTTACATATATATGCAAATTCTGCATATTTTGTGATTTTAAAGGAAAAATGCATATTTTAGGAACTATTGCATATCTAAGCATGTTTTGGGATTTCTGTATTCTTTTCTTACGTTTTATGGTCGCACGGCGCCGTGTCTGGGCGGTCCCGGTCTGCAGACTAGGTTTTTCCTAATGGGGCAATAAAATAAAATAAGTACAAAAACTTGTATTTTTATTTATTTTCTCATATTTGTTACTGTTTGCAAAGTTTACAGACTGGTGCCAGTCTAAATTCGTTGCTCGAAGTACCGACGCCTAGTGACTTAACTTAATTTTATTCTGTAAACTTTGCTGTTTGTCAGTATTATTCAGGTTGTCGTTTGTTGTAGTTGCAGTTATTATTGTGCAGTTAGTAAGTGCAAACAAAGTGAAAGTGAAAGCAGTGATTATGTCGAAAATACTATGTACTTCTTGGATTAAGCCTTACCCAGAACTTGCTTTGGACGGCGACCAGGTTTTTTGCAAATCTTGTTCAAAAATTGTTTCCTGCTCAAAGAAATTTCAAATAGACCAACATATTAAGACGACGTATCACGTAGCTAAGGTTAGAAACATGAAGAAGTCTGGGCCCATACAGTCAGTTGTCCGATGCTGCGCCGTATATGATAAAGGCAGGAAAGAATTTAAAAATATTTTATGAAAATTTGATTCATGTAACTTGTCTAGCTCACGGATTAAATAGGGTTACGGAAACTATTAAAGTTTCTTTTCCGTTGGTCAATGACCTAATAGCAAATGTCAAAAAGATATTCATAAAGGCCCCATTGAGAGTGCAGTTTTACAAAGAGAATTTGCCCGGAGTACCATTACCACCTGAGCCTGTCGTGACCAGATGGGGCACCTGGATTCGTGCGGCATTATTTTATGCAGATAATTTTCAAAAATTGAAGGACTTAATCTCACAAATGTCTGGTGATGATTCACAGTGCATCCAAAAATCGAAAGAAATATTTCAAAGTAATGTAGAGGAACAACGGTTAATGCATATTAAGTGTAACTATGTATTTATAGCAGACAGTATTTTGCAACTAGAGGAATCGTGTACAAGTTTACATTGCAATTAATTGCAAAAATATACGAGGTGAGGTAGGGAAAACAGTAGTGGCAAAATTAGAAAATTTGATAGAAAAAAAACACAGGTTGAAACCTGAGAGATTTTAAGGCAGGTCGTAGACATAATGTCAGGGAAAACTGTAAATAATTTAGCTATTGAGCCTGCCTTAGTTCCGAAATTAAAATTTTGCCCTATAACATCAGTAGATGTAGAAAGATCGTTTTCTTTGTATAAACATTTCCTTAGTGATAGACGCCACAATTTTCTAGTTTAGAACCTTGAAGCACACATTATAACTAGTGCGTTTTATAATTTCGAGTTAATATTAATATTTAGTATAAGTTTCATATAAAACATTGTATTAGGTGTTAACTGAATTAATAAAGTATATTATATTATAACTTGAATTTATCTTTATTCAATACTCAATCACCTAATTAAATGAAAATGTAATTTAGGAAATCAAAAGTTAGTTGCATATTCACTGCATATTTACGGATTTTTTGCAAATATCCTGCATAAATTAAAAAAAATATGTGCATATATATGCATATTCTTAAGGTTTTTTGTTGCGGTCTTTAGTTATCAATAACAATATCATATTGGAATATTCAATATGATATCCTGATACTCAGATTGATATGTTAATGACTTTGTTGGTGGTAATTTTAGCCCATTAACAATCATTTTGACCGAAAATCAGTTGGAATTCAATCAAATCAGGTTGAAAATCGATCAGTTTTTTCTTATTATGTTAAGTATGGTTCGATACAAATGTCAAGATACACGTGAAAATTATTCAACCAGATTTGAACTTCAGCTGACGGAAGCGAAACTGACCGAGTTACTTTTTCGTATCCGTGATGGTTTCGGCTGGCGATCTTTTATCGGTCTTGAAACCGCGACCTTGGCTTAAATTCCGTACTCAAGGTAAGGTCGACGATGGATAACAAGAGAAGGGTTCTTTAGTCCGAGCAATTCAGAGAAAAATAATTTACCCGTAATTTAATATCGTTATTTGTTTATTTCATGTAGTATTTGTATGTTGTAATATGCACAAAATTCAATGCAATTATTTAATTTCGTCGCAGTACTGTTTTATTTTGAAATTTTTCTTTATTTTAGGTTATAAAAAGTTCTAAATTCACAAAAATGTTGATATTTCTATAATAAAACAAAAAAACATTACCACCGAATGAAGATGAAATAATTAGGCAAATTAAGCGGCTTAAAAATAACAAAGCTTCTAGTGAATATGGAATCACTGCTGAACTTTTGAAATCCGCTGATCCAGGTACAATCAAGGAAATAACCAAAATTCTACAAGAAGTTTGGCGAACCGAACGGATTCCGGAAGATTGGAAAGATGCTCTAATCCATCCACTACACAAGAAAGGAGATAGAACAGATGTAAACAGCTATGGAGGGATATCTCTTCTCCCAGTTTGTTACAAGATTCTATCTCAATGTCTACTAGACAGAGCACAAGCACAGTTGGAACCTAGAATTGGTGAATATCAAGGAGGTTTTTGACCGGGCAGATCCTGCCCTGAACAGATCCTGAATCTAAAGTTGATCCTAAGACATCAAAAAAACTGTACAATAAAAATCTCGCCTGTACATTCGTGGATTTCAAAAAAGTATATGATTCTATAGACCGCGATTCTTTATTCCGAATCTTGAAAGAACAAGGACTATATCTGAAAACTCTGGCAATTATTAAAGCAACATTAACTAACACAAGGTCAAAAGTTAAATTCATGGGTGACATCTCAGAGCCCTTCGAAATTAAAACTGGAGTGAGACAAGGGGATGGACTGTCGCCACTCTTATTTAACTGTGTTAAGGAAAAGTAATACAGGAGCGGCGTGAAAAAAAGTCGGCCCTGAATATTGACCAGCCCATTAAACTGGGGAGAACCAACATCAAAATTGATTGTCTGGCTTTTGGGAATTTTGGCTCAAGATGTATTAACGGCACATAAACAGATTGAAATTCTGTAAGAAACAGCAGAAAAGGTAGGACTTCAAATTTCCTTTGAAAAGACACAATACATGACTTGCAACAGACTAAGAACACCATTTCTAAAAACAAAATATGGTAACATCAGACGAGTCTCTCAATTCAAATATTTGCGTGAAATAATCATGGAAAATGGGTTGGAAAAAGCTGCCAATAAGGGTAGATGTCAAAAAATGGAAACGGCATTGAGACTTACGCAAAATATTTACAACAAAAAATGCCTATCTAAATACACAAAACTGAGATATTACAACACAGTTATTAAGCCAGAATGTCTATATGGGGCAGAAACGCTCATTTTGAATAGAAAGAGAGACATCGAGGACATTGAAAAGAAGGAAAGAAAAATCCTAGGCCCCAAACAAATAAATACAACAACATACCGACTTTGAGAAAACCAAGAAATCAAACAATACACAGATATACATAGCGATATGAGAAAAAGAAGACTTAAGTTTTACGGACACATAAAACGGATGAATCCAAATAGGCAAACTAGACAAATAGTCGAATTTTATGAAAATAGGAGTAGAGCTAAAGTAGAAATAATTAAATTAAAAGAAAAATGTAGGAAGACTGGAACAACTTAGTCTGACGAAAGGAAAAAAGCTCATAGCGAAAGAATGAAATTGGTATGGGCGCAAAGGAAGGCTAACAACAACAAACGCCTCTAATTGTACTTCGCGTGGTCCACCCGGGCCCATACGTGAATAATAAATAATAATAAAACAAAAAAAAAATTAAATAGCATGCCATTATGATCAAAAAGTAAGGCAACTTCTTTGTTAAAAATTGGCACGCATTATATCGATACAAACATTTGTATTGTTGATTGATTTGTCCGTTACTTTGTGATAGTTCATTTTTTAAAAAAGAAATAAAACAATTTTTTTCTTTGTTATCTATCACTTTTATTTTTAAACAAAATTTGTGTGACTATAGTTTCGTAAAACGATTTTACATTTTACAAGATCCTGATAAATATAATAAAGATCCGTCTAGACAGCTATTAAACGATCAGACGGATCTCTGAAGTTTCCCACAATTTAAAATATTGTAAAAAATTAACCCCAATAAAAATTATAAAATTAGGTACATAGAATAAACAGCTGTAAAACCTTAGTTTTAAAGTAGTGTTTGAGAATGTAAAATCGTTTTGCGAAACTATAGTCACACAAATTTTGTTTAAAAATGAAAATGATAGATAAGAAAGTAAAAAATTGTTTTATTCCTTTTAACAAACATTTGTTTTTAAGTTGGTATGATTGTCGTTGACATTTGACATTCTTTTGTAATTGTTGGTCGGTGATTTTTTAAAATGGATAATTTTATCGAGAAATAGAATTTGCATTAAGTTATGTCGAAAGGAACGCTTTTTTTTTGCGCTGATATTCTAAAGATGTTAAGAAAACAATGATGAAGTTATGCCATAAAAATAATGTTTACAGGAGGTAAAAGAGATTCAGTGATGATAGAAACAGTTGATGAATCTCGTTCAGGAAGACATTCCATCAACATCAAGGTGTAGATAAGCTTCTAAAATTTTAATTAAAAAAAATATTATAATTAAAGTCAATTATACATTTTTAACGTTTTGTTTTTTTTTCAGTGGATAATCGTCATCAACATTAACAAATCCATAACTGTCGAAATAGCAAATGCTTGAAGTATTGACGAGAATGCTTTTTTACTTTTTATTTAGGTAGTTCTTAAAACACCTTTGGTACATCCAATTATCAAGGACCTGCTTCTCATTTATGGAAGGAGGCTTCTAGGAGATTTTGTAAGAAGATATGTATGATGCGAAGTACATTTGGAGGCGTTTGTTGTTAGCCTTCCTTTGCACCCATACTAATTTAATTATTTCGCTATGAGCTTTTTCCTTTCATCAGACCAAGTTATTCTAGTCTTCCTATATTTTCCTCTCTGACCAACCTTCCATACGTTAACCTTGTGTCTGAAACAGCCTCTATCCTGCATTTCACTTTGTGTAATATTTGCCGATCTTAGGTCCTCTTTAATTGCACCAATTCATTTAATTTTTTCTACTTTATCTCTACTCCTATTTTCATAAAATTCATCTATTTGTCTAGTTAGCCTACTCGGATTGATTCATCCATTTAATATGTCCGTAAAACTTAAGTCTTCTTTTTCTCATATCGCTATATATATATATATATATATATATATATATATATATATATATATATATATATATATATATATATATATATATATATATATATTTTTACCTGATACCTTTACCTTTACCTGATATATATATATATTTTTACCTGTACCTGACTTATTTTTCCATAAGTCAGGTACTTTTTGTTCTTTGAGGCATTTTGAGTATAATTTTGCCAATGTTTTATGTATATATCATCATCATCATCAGCCCGTATCGATCCACTGCAGGATGAAGGCCTCTTCAGCATGCTTCCAACCTTCACGGTCCTGGGCTTTCCTCTGCCACTCGGGTCCAATATACTTAACGATGTCATCAGTCCATCGTGCTTTCGGTCTTCTTCGCGGACGTTTGCAATCAAGCGGTATCCACTCCAGGATTGCCTTGGTCCATCTGTCGTCCCATCGCCTCGCTATATGGCCTGCCCATCTCCATTTCAACTGTTTTACTCTTCCAATGATGTCACAGACTTTTGTTTGTTCCGTGATCCATGCGCAGGACTTTCTGTCTCGTCTTGTAATGCCAAGCATACATCTTTCCATTCCCCTCTGTGCCACCCGAAGTTTTTGAATTGATTGCGATGTGAGTGTCCAGGTTTCACTTCCGTATGTCATAACGGGTAGAACGCACTGATCGAATACTTTTCTTTTCAGGCAAAGTGGGAGTCTGCTCTTAAACACTATGTTGAGCCTACCAAATGCCTGCCAGCCACATTTAACACGCCGTTCCACCTCCCGGGCGGTATTCCCCTCCATGGAAATCCTCTGCCCAAGATATACAAAGCTGTCCACAATCTCTAAATCCCTTCCTAAAACTGAAATTCTTCTGTCCTGAGCGAAGTTATTGAACATAACCTGACTCTTTTTCAGGTTTATTTTCAAGCCAAATGGTTCGCCAGCCCTTTGCAGTTCTTGTATGCGTCTTTGCAGCTCCTCTGGGTCTTGTGAAATGAGAATAATATCATCTGCAAATCTAAGATGGTTTAAGTTTGCACCATTGATCTTTACCCCATCCTGTTCCCAATCCAGTTTACGGAATACTTCTTCAAGGCCAGCCGAGAAAAGAATAGACGATATTGCGTCACCCTGCCGTACACCTCGTTCTATATTAATTCCCACTTCAAGATCATCAAGGTGAATTGTGGCTGTAGCTCCATCATATATCGATTCTAATAGGTTTACATAGGCTCTCTCTACACCTTGGCTAAGCAGTGCATCCATTATCGCATGCTTTGAGATGGAATCAAATGCTTTTTCGTAGTCGATAAAAGCCAAGCACAGAGGCATGGTGTATTCGTTGTGCCTTTCTATGACCTGCTGTACAACCTGGATGTGATCCATTGTACTGAATCCACTTCTGAATCCTGCTTGTTCTCTTGGTTGTGCGTCATTCAGTTTTTTTAATATTCTTTTAGAAATTATCTTAGTGAAAATTTTGTACATCACTGATAGGAGGCTTATTGGACGGTAGTTCTTTAAATCTTCCTGTGCTCCTTTTTTATGTAAAAGGATCACTTCTGCATTTTTCCATAAGTCAGGTACTTTTTGTTCTTTGAGGCATTTTGAGTATAATTTTGCCAATGTTTTATGTAACGTCCGACCACCAGCTTTTAGCATTTCGACAGTTACACTATCCTTTCCTGGAGCCTTGCCGTTCTTCATCAATTCTATAGCATTTGTTACTTCCTCCACTAGGATATCTGGTATTATATATTGTTCTTCCGTGGGTATTGCTGTCCCTGACTGGCTCTGATCTTCATATAACTGGGAATAAAACCTTCTGACAATCTCATTTGGGTACGCGTCCTGCACACTGTGCCATCCTCACGCTTTAAAGCATATATTTGCGTTCTTTTGTTTCTCAGCTTCTGTTTAGCTTTATTAATTCCTTTGTTTTCTTCCAGGGTTTTTTGCACTAGCTGCATATTGAATCGGCGCGTGTTCTCTCTGATACGTTTTCTTATAGTTTTGCAGAGCTCAATGTACTCGACCCTGCCAAAAGGACTACCTGCATTTCTCATTGCTCGCCGTTTCTTCATTAAATCAATGGTCTCACTGGAGATTTTTGTTTGTTTGAGACATTTTTCCTCTGGTGCTGTTGAAGCAGCCGTTTGAAGTACATTGTTGGCGATTTCTTCCTATTGAACTGATATTTCCACCTCCTCTGGATCTTGTAACGCAGCAAACCGGTTTGACAAAGCAATCTCAAAATCGCTTCCTCTCTTCAGCAGTTTTCCAGAATCCACCTTCTTTGATCTTACCATTTTTTCGCGCTCTTTTCGACAGTCAATCCGAACCCTTGCTCGTACAATATATATATATATATATATATATATATATATATATATATATATATATATATATATATATATATATATATATATATATATATATATATATACATTTCGAACCTGCATCTGTTATAATTATTTAATTTATACAAAAATAAAAGCAATCACGGTTTAAGAAAGCACCCGGCCAACTAATAAACGAAAAACATGAAAAATAAATCAATAACTTTGAGAGGAGAAAAAAATAACAAACCACCCCATCGAAAAGAACATCTGGTAAAAATTATTCTGATCTGCATAACAAAAAAGGCCAAGTTCATTAAATGAGACGCTACAGTCCCTTTCGTAGATTATTTCTTTTTTCGTGCTATTCGTATCACGAAATCTTAAGGCAGGCGTTGTTTCGTTTTAACCTTGGTTAACTGTTATTTTCTCTCTCATAGTGGAAAATTCTACCTTTTACGTCATTATATTAAGTCATATTTTACACGATAGAAATATGTTTAACTATATCTGTCTCTAGTTTGATTAAAATATTTTTTATTTTTGAATGTAAAAATATTTTGAATAAACCCTGTGAAAGCTACTATGTGGTAGGGCAGACCGAGGAGGGTTGTGATAGAGGCTATGTTATGATAAAGAATAGGGTTGTGAAAGAGGATAGACCATGGTTAGTTTAGAAATTTATGAACTGACTTGTCCGTGACGTTGAAGGGGTAACATCTATGAAATGCTGCAAACTCACTGTCTCGGTGTACTGAAAAGAAAAAAATTTTGGAGCAGAATTCAATAACAGGGCACGTCTATCTGGTAGCTATCAAAGTCAGACCGTTTTTACAGGCGAGGAAGAATATGGTATATTGACCTATGCTGCTTGTAATTATAGGCTGTTAAAAAAAGAGGCGAGGAAATTTGTCTATAGGCTAGCAATGGATGATGATAAGAAATTTTCCAATTCCTGGGAGGAAAATAAAGTTAAAATAAAGTTATGTACGCAACGTGACCCAGTTTTGTTCTTAACGCTGTCTCAGGCAACAAGCATAACTTGTGCCACGGGCTACAATGAAACTGTTGAAAGAGCGATTCAAAAACCAGATCGAGTTATCGCGCGACTAGGGGAAAGCAAGTAAGTGCCATGACATCGGCTGAAACAGGCACTTTGGTGACACTGGCTTTACATTTTACAATATTTTATTCGTGATGGACTGTCGGATCGGTAGGAACTGCCGATGGATCCAGACTTTTCTTTTTTCTTCGTCAATTCAAGGCTCATGTACCATCGTCAAAACTACATAGAGATTTATTTCTTCTCGATAATCATTTGTCGGAAAAACACATTGCCGAGAAAACGGTATTATTTTGCTAACGTTTCCCCTATATTGCACTGACAAGTGCAATTTTTGGCCCTTTTAAAGAACCACTAACACAACAAATGATACATGGATGCGCCTAAATCCTGGGAAAGTAATGCCATCTATGACAGTCCGTCAATAACGAGAACTGCATTCGATGTGGCGATCAAAGCAAGGAATATTAATGCCGGTTTTACAGGAATATGGCCTGTCAATGCAAATATTTTTGGACAAGGAGATTTCTTGCCCAGTCAAGTTTCTGTTCGTGACCAATTCAGAGTCAGGGTAAGCTTTAAATATCTCAGAAACTATGGAAAATCCAGACTCAAAAGCCATAACTCCAAATTTATCTGTGGATATATTTCAGAACGAAAATGTCGCAGAACATCCAGAATTAAAAACCGTTTCGCTAAATGTTGCTGTTGATATACCTGAGAACCAGGATACTGCAGTCGGTGGACATAGCTCTAGTCCCCTAAAACTCTTAGTCCCTTTGGCATTATCTCCAAGGCATTTTTACCGAAAGTAAAAAAAGCTCCACCAAGAAAAGAAGCAGAGAGGACAAGCACCAGAGAAAACAAGCCAATAGACGTAAAATCAAATTTAGTGTTTTAACACACAGTCCTGTTAAGAATTGCAGCTATAGAAACCAATAAAAAGGTGGCACCAAAAGCGTAAAGAAGCGTATGTTTAGTGAAAATACGGAAAACCCTAGGAATGCCAAAGGAAAAAAATCTAAAACTAATAAATTCGATGAGGACTGGCGTGGAACCCTTCACCAACTGCAGACCGAATGAGAATTGTGTCCAGTTTATTGTATGCAAATGATGCTTGTATTGTATGCAAAATGTCACATGTAGCTTGTACTAAAGGAAAACTTCAATAAACTTGAAGAGATTTACCACTAAACACCAAATCACTTTTTTTTAACTTCCTGACGCACGTTTCGCTAACCATGTTAGCATCATCAGGAGATGATTTAATCTGAAGCTCTGAAGATTTAATCTTAGATGATTTGGTGTTACTCTCTAGTAGTAAATCTCTTCAAGTTTAGTCTTTCACGCCAAAAGTTCCAATAGAAGAATTAATCGAGAACTTCAATCTGTTTTTCATAACTGATTGTCGGACTAGATTTTGGGTTGGTTCGATATCAACTTGATT
The DNA here is from genome assembly GCA_031761425.1 of Cosmopolites sordidus. Classification (NCBI taxonomy): domain Eukaryota; kingdom Metazoa; phylum Arthropoda; class Insecta; order Coleoptera; family Curculionidae; genus Cosmopolites; species Cosmopolites sordidus. The sequence goes on from JARFXV010000615.1 coordinate 60,050, forward strand.
GTAAGAAAACAATGTAAGCCAATGTAAGTATCGTTGACATATACAAAAAAATATATTTACTTTCACTCGTTACTTTATATATTACAAATTAATATAATTTATTTTTTAGTTTAGTTTTGAAAACAGGGGGAGAGTACCCTCCGAAACGTTAACGTTAAAAGTTTGTAACATTTTTTATAACATTTTTATATCTTTAAAATTTTGTTCGTTAGGCAAATTTATTACAAAAAAGAATCACTGAGAAATTTGTCTCCGTTTGGTTTTTTGTTTTTACCCAGTGATTCTTTCTTTAAATAAGAACAGGTATTTTTGATATTTTTTGAGTTTTAGATAGTGGCGAAAAACCCAAATAAACGAAAAAAATATATGAACACGCCACAATCATTCAAACAGTGTAGTATTATTAAATAATTATTAATTATGAATATTTTTTTGGTTTATTCTCCTCTGTATAAAAAGTAAATAAATATATATATATATATATATATATATATATATATATATATATATATATATATATATATATATATATATATATATATATATATATATATATATATGATATAATATAATAACAGACATTTTAGGATATATGAAATATTTATAAAACGTTTACGCTTACCAACTGACGTTGACATGAATTGGAATTTTAATATTTGAACGCGGAAAAGGTCGCGTTGTACATCAGGTGTCCGTGATGAGCATTTAAAAATCGCAATTTACACTTTCACTTTTTAGAATTAAAAAAAAAATTACGTCATAAAGTTAAAAAACACCTATAAAAAGGTTAATGTCCATCTATTTAAACCACCGGTTAATACAATATCATAAATTCGTCAATATTAAACATCAATGCAAAAAAATATATCATTTAACCATCCGTAAGGCGTCGTCGAAAACTCCAGCTCCATCACGCTGGAACCCAAATTAAAGAATACTCAATTTTTTTGCTTATTTTTGCCTGCAAATCATGCTAATAAATGTAGTATAGTTCATTTTTTGTAGTATCAGTAATTATGCAGGAACAACAATAGTACATATTGATGATAATAGGAAAAATAGAAGTTAGTACTAAATTTTTTAAGAACGATTTTTTTATTACTCTATTCATGTAAATAAATATCAGATAAAATCGAAAATAACAAAGTTGTCGGAAATAACGACCCTAACCCAGAAACTACAAATGATATAAATATTTGTAATATTACGCGTACATTTGTAGTAGCTGTTAAACTCATGTTATAACTGCAAACAAAAGAATAATGTGATCAAAAAAAAAATTATAATTAAAAAGGTTAAAGCCTAAGAAATTAAACCATTTGCACCTTCTTGAACATGTATGTATGATGGTACATAAAACTATAAACAATTTCCATTAAGAATCCATTGACTCGACACCTTACCCATCATAAACTCACTGATACAGGTATAATCGTTTCAGTAGCACATGTTCTATAAAATTTGAAAATGGACAGAAAGATCTACATTCGATATAATTGTTTGTAGCTTGTTAATAATAATAAATTATTAATAATAATTCAATCGAACTAAATGATTCTCGATGATCTATATTTTGAAACCTTGAAAACGATGCTAGTTCTCCACTAGATGGGGGCTATAAATTCTCACTATAACATTCTCTTACATCTTGCCCTTGGTAATACGATATGCAACTGAGATAATTCCCAACATTTGAAATAATATTGCCGGCGTAGCGTTTCTCGCATTTGGTTTGCTTTTACATTTCAAGGTGAGCCTTATTAATGTTAATAAAATAGTTATGTTATTGTTTTTCTTTTTAGTACTTTATTATCTTATTTAATTTAGAGGAGATTTGAGAGGCTATTATTTTTGGAAAATGTTATTATTACTCATTTTAGTAAAAGCATTACAAGTTGTGTTTTCGGAGAACCAAAATACATATTTCTTTATTAAAAATATAACACCCTAGCTTTATTATAAGTCCCCCAAAATGAAAATGTTGGTATTTTAATTAAATATATTCCTTACGTTATTTTACTAGACGTATGTACTTTATTATCATACGCATATCAAACACAAATGAATATTAAAACATGAATTAACTGCTTCAGATATCAGAGTATGTCCTAAAAGATTGTTTACGTTAATAATTAGCTGACTGGATATCGAGTACTAAGCCTCTCACGACATGGTATAAATAACGTGAGAAATAAATTGCATCCATCCATCATCAGCTTAATGAGGTCCACTGCTGAACGTAGGCCTCCCTTAAGAGCTTCCACTGCGTTCGGTCCTGCCCCGACTGCATCCAGTTTATTTCACACCACTTCATATATAAAATTTGTCTGTGTTGTCGTGAAGTCGAACATTTGATTTGAGTTTGATGAGCGCAGTGTAGCGGTAATCAATTCTGCAATCTGATAGAACTCTAAACATTGTGTACCGGTCCACCGTATTGAATGCTTTCTCGTAATCTATAAAGATAAACACTAGAGGAATATTATACTCCATTGACGTTTCTATGAAGCTTTCCAATACATGGAGGTGGTCACTAGTGCCATACCAGCCTGTTCTCGTGGCTGGCACGAGTCTAGCTTATAGAGTAGTCGATTTATGATAATTCTGGTAAACAACTTGTATATGTCTGGTAGAAGACTAATAATGAGTCGATAGTTTTCGATGTTCGTTGTCTCCCTTCTTATTTAGTACTATTGTCACGGCATTGGTCCATTGGGATGGTGTTCTCTTTGAAAGATGTTTACTAAAGGAAATTTTCAATGCTTGGAATTGTATATTTCCTCCCATTTTGATTACTTATGTGTTCCATCATCACCGGGAGATTTGTCGTTCTTTATCTCAGAAAGTGTTCGTTTTACTTCACCAGTGTAATATCTGGGATGTTCTCTGATCCTTGATTTAAAACTCTGTTAAGTTATATAAGCTTCCTTCTGTTTGTCCTTTATATAGGTCGGCATATAACATTTCTGTCATCTTTAAAATTTCTTCTCTGTTAGTTTTGACATTGCCATATTCGTCTACCAGCTTATAAATGTGTTTCTTTTCTTGAGAAAGTTTTTGTCTGAGAACTTTTAGATTTTTATTCTTTTCTATGATATTATTTACTTTCTCGGAATTAATTTTTCTTATATCCTTTCTCGCAGCTTTCGAAAGATTTTTATTTAACTGTCTTAGTCGTGTGAAATTCCATATTTCTTCATTAAATAGTTTCTCTCCTTCATAAGCTCTTTGGTGTTTTGACTTATTTTTTCGCCTCTCTTCTTCTTCCTGGAGCAGCAGATTTTTTCAGCCTCTGGTACTATTTGTTATAGATGCACTTAGTTCTTCGATGCTTAAACTTTCATTTTCCATGTGACTTATTCCTTCCAAGTTCTCTTCTATTGTATTTTGGTAAAACTGCACGTTCTTAGGTAATATCTACTTTCTGTGCTTCGTCTTAGCTATGAATTTTGTTCTTTCTTTCTTTATGTTTAGGGCTAGCTTAGCTCTCGCCATTCGGTGACCTCTGCCAGTTGTAAATTAAATGTATGAAGTATACATATATATATATATATATATATATATATATATATATATATATATATATATATATATATATATATATATATATATATATATATATATATATATATATATGGAACCCCTTGATCGCAAACGTCCACGAATATGGCCGAAAGAACGACGGATTGATGACATCGTTAAGTATACTAGACCCGAATGGCAGAGGAATGCTTAGGACCGCCGTGAGAGTTGAAAGCATGTTGAAGAGCCCTTTATCATGCAGTGGATTGACACAGGTTAATGATAATGATGAGCAGGATTCAGTATAGGCGCTAGAAATGCACAATGAATGCCACTGTGCCAAGTATTTGACTCAATTATAAAGCAAGCCATAATGGATGCATTGCTTATCCAAGGTGTAGATACAGCCTATGTAAACTTCAATAAATTCATTTATTGTCATTTTCAATAAATTTGCCGAGGACAGAAGAATGTATATTTTTTAGTAGGGATTTGAATGTTGTATATCTTTGCATATATCTTGAACAAACGGTTTCAGTGGGAATATCAACCAGCAGGTGAAACGGCAGTTTAAATATATTTAGGAACAAATTCTCACTTTATTCGAAGTGTAAAGTCCCTGACCAGTGCGTCCTGTCTCTTATAGCATGCGGAAATAAAATCTGGATACTCACATTACAATCAGTTCAAAAACTTCGAGTAGCACAGAAAGGAATGGAAAGGTACGGGACATAAAGACCTGCACATGGATCAGAAAACAATTGGAAGTATGTAACATCTTTAGTAATAGTAAACGAATTGAAATGGATGTTGGTAAGCCATATAGTGAGATGATATAACGACAGATGGACCAAAGCAATTCTGCAAGTGGATACCGCGTGACCAAAAACTCCCACGAAAATGACCAAAAACACAATAGGCTGTTGACATCATCAATATCATGACACTGGTTCTATGAAGATTTATATATTAATATTAAGTATAGTGCGGTTCAAGATATACCGTTGACCGATTGGCTGCAATAAACTTTTAACAACCCCTGTCTTAATGAAAGCAGGCAAAGTTGCAAGAAACATAAACAGGGTATTACCCCTAATAAAATAAGAGGTAATATTTTAGTTTAGTTCGCAGTCGATCGTATCATTCGGAAGTGCTAATTAAAAAAAACGATTTATCGACCGATGTTAAGCAAATTGTTAAACATGTGTATGTTTCTTTATTGAATGGAGGGCTTGATGTAAATGCAGCCGCAGCAGAAACGTCTTCATTAACAAAAACTCCGTTGTCTACAGTTAAAGATATTGTGACGAAGCCAATTAGATCCAAAAAAGTCCGTAATGATTCTCATAAAGGCAAATATGTTGACGAAAGCAACAAAGACTTAATTCGAAGTAAACTGTATGCTACGTATAAAGAGCAAACTGTGCCTGCATTGCTCTCATTGCCTCAGTGACCTAGGAAAGATAAAACCAACAATATTTGCAGTAGAACTAGCTTCCGAAGAATATTATCTCAAATGGATTTTGCATATCGGACCATTAAGAAAAGATAAATATTAATGGAATCACAACGATTGCGACGATGGCGGTTTGACTACTTAAACTCTATAAAAAAAATACAGATTAGAAAATTGTGTTATTATCTACCTTAATGAAACATGGTTCGATACACATGAAACGCCAGTAAAAGGATGGGTAGATACATCAAGAAAATGCCAAACCAAACCCCCAGCGAACAAGGGAAAACGAATTACAATTATACGTGCTGGTTCCGAGGATGGATGTGTTCCAAATTGTTTACGGTTGTCCTCCAAAAATATTAAACATTTATCTTTGGACTACCATGACGACACCACAGCAGAACATTTTGAAAATTGGTATATAAATAGACATGTGCCTAAGGAAAGCAAAATTGAAATGGGCAAACCAACAGACAATGTTTTAGTCATAATAGTAATAATAATAATTATTATTTAATCATAATGTAACAGTATTTTATTTTTTCCAAATTATTCAGAAGTTAAACCACTCCGGTTCTGGCGCCTTTTAAGAAACTAGAAATATTTTTAATGAGATTTATTGGGGCAATTAACATTTTGTCTAAGGGCAACGAAATTGCTGGAATTATACAAACAAGTATGTAATGAAGATAATAGTATACAAATCAATGTATACTGGGAATGTTCTTGGGCCTCAGTTACGTCAGTAAACACTTCGGATTAAGCCAGATACATTGTGAAAATTAGTCTCAATATTGGTAATTAGGAAGCTAACATCCATCTTGAACAATCAAAGGTCAAGTGCAAGAAGAGAGCTGCTACTCAGGACCATCGGTAGTTAATGGTGGTAGTATATATGTAATTTGAAATTCTCTTCAATCAACAGTCCTAATAACAAATAGAAAAAATTAACTAAAATATTGATCCTGATGATTCAAATCAAAATGTGAACAAAAATACGAAAACATAAATCAGTAACAATAGTTTTGTAAATATTGCATAAAAATATTATGGAAAATCACAAATTCAAAGAAAATATGTTTTAACAGACAGATCACTTTAAATTTAACTTCAGATCTTCTCAATTAAAAAAAAAATATTATAAGCATCAAAAAGGAGTTCCAGCTTTTTCCAATTTTATGAAGTTTATCTCTGGTATCCTTATAACCTAGGAAATATATAAATTTAATTAAAAATTTTAAATTTTATGATACCAAAAAAAAAACATCAAAAAAGCTTTACAGCTACGATATATTATTTAATTGAGTGTAAATGTTACAAAAGCATCGTTATTTTTCAAGCAAAAATACGCTTATAAAGGTCTCATTCGGGGCATTCCTTTATATAAACGGCTGGCTTAATTAAAGCCAACGAACAATAAACACTTTTTATAGGGAGCATTGTTTTCGCATTTTATCGTAATAAAATCTCGATAAAAGTTCAAAAATAAAGAATGGGATATTGATATTGTTTTGGTTTTACCTCTGAGTTACATTATATTCTAAATAAAAATATATATTATGGCAAATTATGAACAAATATGCCACGTAGTCGAACAACAAAGCCAATTTTACTTTTCAAATTTGAAATTTTGTAACTAATGAAAGAATCAATATTTAATACAATACATATTCTTAAAGCAAATTGAATGTGCTATAAAAAAGGTATCTTAACATTTTTCGTTAAATTCACTCCTCCCAAAGTTATTCAAGTATATATCTTCATCGATAAAATGATTTTAACCTTGAATAACTCTGGGAGGGGGGAATTTAACGAAAAATGTTAAGACACTTTTTTTGTGGGCATTCAGTTTTCTTTAAGAATGTGTATTGTATTTTTTCAAATATTAATTCACGCACATCAGTCTATTAAACACGCTCAGGTATCCCCAGATTTTTTTTTCATAACTTCCCTTTTTTAAGTCTTTGACAACGTGATGTCATACTTCTTCCCTGCAGCGGACACCGAAATTTTCTTAGCTTCATCCATCGCCAGTGTCATAGGGTCTCACTCAACGACGCCTCTTTCGTTTTCCGCTTATATTTGTTCACCATCTGAAAAAATCTGCATCCGGGCAAAGTGGACTGGTACCTGTTTTGCCCTCGGACACATTCCTTGTTAAGTAATAATAATCTCAAAATCAAAGTAAAAATACGCCGGTTTTTTAGATTTTTCATTAATCAGAAGACTTTTACCTTGATTTTTTTTTTTAAATTAAACTACCGAAAATGTTTTGTTGTATATCAATACGCGACCTCGGCGCCCGAGCACCCGAGAACACGCACACATTGACTCTAATGTTTGATGCAGCTTTGTAAAAGAGTTTACCCGCTTTAGGCAGGCCTCCCGTTTTACGTCACCTTCCCCTCTTGCTCAACTACGATACAATAGACCAGATAGTTCTGCGATTGGCCAACATATTTATAAAACTATCCTCAATGTAGATTTAAACAACTTAAAATTACTTAGGAATATTAAACATAGTAAAATAGATGAGAACGAAACTATGTAGAAATTGTTTAATTAACATAAATTTTGAACGAAACAGGTTAAGCTTTAGTTATAATTATATTCTTATGATGAACTTAACTTCATTAGCGAAACGCGCGTCGATTAATTTCATTGCGTTTTGGTGTGTGTGGAAAACTTTTTATTTAAAATACAGTTTTTATTAAAAATCAAAAATTCCAAAATCAAAATTATCAAAAAGTTACTTAGCTTAATTGACGTACCAGGATCAAGTTTCGTTCTAATTTGAATTATAATTTCTGAACTTTTCATAAAAATACCAACTCTCCTAATAATTATATCAAATACAAAAAAAAAGTTGATTAATATGTTGGCAAAACTAGGATTTTACTTTATTCATTACACCATTACGTTAAGACAAAGAAATTCAAAAATGATACGGTCAAAATTGATTTAATTATTATCAACTCCAAACTGAAAATATCAATTTAAGATCGCTAATAATTTAGCAATTTCGGAGAGTGCAGTTCGTACATTTTTAACATTGCTTTATGGCAACGCCAGACGTAAATTTTAAATTAATTATTGACTACGGAACGGCGTAAGGCTCAGTTTGCAATCAAATCATAACTTTTCATGAGAATTAATTATATACGAGGGTTGCTATTTATGTTATGTATCCCGAATAATAAATAAAAACAAATCTTTATTTTTGAATATGGTTTAATTGTTTTTCAAAACATTCTCCGGGATGATCCATACACTTTTACATACATTTCAACCAATTTTTATAGCAGTTTTTCCAATCCGATTGAGATATCTCTAAAACATGCATTTTAAACGCATCAAGGATTTCTTCTGTCATGGAAAATAGTTGATCACGTTTATTCTTAACGAACGGTAACAAAAAGAAATCACTGGGGGCTAAATCAGGACTGTACGACGGATGACTCATTAATTCGATGTTTTGACCTGGCAAATATTAAATTATTCGGTCCGATGGATGAGAGCTCGCGTTCGATTATCGATAATTGGACAAGCATTGAGAGTGAGATTTCAAAGACGCGTTACGTTTAGGCACGTTTCGTTACATGAGAGAGAAGAAAAATATAACGTAAAGAGAAGGAGAAAGAAAGCTATACATTCCGACGTCACGGGAGTGGAGCGAAAGAGTCGCGCATGCGCGCGTTGTAGATCTACACGTCAAACGCTATATATGAACAGCTGAGGTACCATGTGTTGTGTAATTAATATGTATCATTTGTTTTATGATAATTTACGTTTTTTAAGAACTACTATTCAGAATTGGGTTTTTGAATACAAAATAATTATAGATTTTTTTACTTTATTTTAAAACTTTATCATAAATAATACTGATAATCGATGCGAAAAACTTTCTAAGAACTTGTGACAATTAATTATAAATGAAATAAAATTAATTAAAATGTATAAAATTAAAAAAAAAAAAACGTGACTACGAAGGCGCCGCGATTAACCACAATTAACCATGAGACCCACTAAGTCATTAATATCTCTCTCACAGCGTTTAATGGCAAAAGAGGAGCACCATTATCTCCCTCCTGTTGAAAATAACTGATAAGTGACGAGACAAGCTGCTTACACTGATCGCTTAACGCTTTTGGCATTTTTTTGCAATTATAATCGCAGATTTTTTACTACATAACTCACAAAAACAGAAACTAAACCAGAAAATAGCTAAAACAACAAAGAATACAGTAAAAATAATTCAGAAACGTTTGAAGGCACAACTCAAAAACGATCAAAACATGAAAATGACAGATTCTACGAAAAACATGTGTAAGGTCGGCAACACTATCCAGAACCACAAACCTAAATGTTATCTTGACAGCGAATTCACAGAACGTAATCGGCCGGGTCACCGTATCTTTATCCTATTCTAATAGGATTAGAGGGAGAAGGAAACAGAGTACTTTGAACTTTAAATGATTTTTCTTTCTTATGGATTTAAATTGGCAATAGATTTGTCTAGATTGATGAGGTGCAACTATTATTTCTTTTAATAAGCTATAGTCAACAATGTCAAACATTATACCATTGTTGTCAATTCCAAAAAACATAAATAGCAACGCTAGTACGATCATTGGAAAAATGTGGATGCGTAATAACAGCTTCATCATCTTAGAAGAGGAACTTCTCATTATTAACGGAATTTATAAATTTCCCGCATTAGTGCTAAAGTTTGCTACACATCGCACTAGTTTGATTAAAATAACTTACTTCATTATTTTGTGTTTGTATTTGACGTGTTTACTTTATAAAAAACTAGAATTTTTTAAAATTACATTATCAGTTATATATTATTTAAGATATTAGGAATGCATTGTAGGAATTCTGTTATGTTTGCGACACACATCCATTTTCATTGATGTAAAAAGTGAAACTCAACAACGGTATTTTGTAAAACCACATGTTTATGTATATTCTGGTAGTAAAGAATACAACGATTGTGTTAAATGAATGTTTATGTCTTGATATGGTGAAAATAGATCAAGGTGAATTGCTAAATAAAATGATATGGTTTAACTTCAAAAATAGCACTAAAGCACTCGTTATCGCTACTTTATGATTCTAATTAAAGCTAAATGAAATGTTCATAATATTGTCATTATTTAAATAGATGTTCTAATATGTTTGTTTTATCTTTGAAATTACATACATGGTTTTTCAAAAAATAATATATTTTATAATTTATTTATTTTAAATTTTAATCAATTATGAATATTTACGTCAACATATTTAATTTTATTAATTAGTTGCAATTTTTGTTTTGAAAAAAAATGTTTGCATCATGATTTTTTCACACTTTTGCTGTGTTCATTTATTTTCGAGGCATTTTAAATAATTGGGATCAGAACGGTTCAAAATAGATACAGAGACTAATAACTCAAATAATTTTTTGATCTTAAAGTACCAAAAGTGGACTATTTTAATAATTTTAATAATAATAATGATTTTAATTATTAAAACTTTAATAATTTTTTGATCTTATAGTGCCAACGGGCCTGATATCTGGATTTTTGGGATCTGTCTAAAAGCACATACTGATAAAGTAACAGATAATTTTTCTAAACAATCATAGAATATAAAAATATTAATTTTTCATACTAAAACAAATGGCTGTTGGTATCACTAAGTAGAGAAAATTATCCAGTAAGTTAATTGAAAAATTCACGGAGCGACACCTATCGAGAACTAAAAGAACTATATAACATAGGTACTACATTTTGAAGTTTGATCCTTCATATGAACATATGTGAAGTTTCAAGTCGATCTGTCAATTCATTCGTACAAAAACAGCAACAGAAAGTAAACGTATCAGTGTTAGTTTTTAAAATATTTGAAATTGTGCAGTGATTAAATTCTTAAAAAAAAGATTAGTGAAATGGTAAATGTATTAGAGGAGTTTGTTCCTTCAAAAAGAATGGCTTGTAAGTAGGCAGGTGAGTTTCAACGTGGTCGTTTAAGTCTAGATTGTTGTGGACGTCCAATAAGTACAATACTGCAATTGGAATACTACCTACTATTGTACTAATAAATAGTACAATACTACCAAAGGAATCTGGATTTTGTTATCAATATACTATCAACATGGAAGGCAATATGGAAGAAGAACTGGATATACCAACAGAAGAAGAATTTAATGATGTAATAACTCAACTTAAGTTAAATAGAGCAGGTGAATTGGATAATATAGTCAATGAGATGATAAGACACGGAGGGAGAAGGATGTTTAAGCTGATAATCCATATCTGGAAAAAAGAAAAAATGCCTAATGAGTGAAAAAAGGGGATTATAATGCCTATTTATAAGAAGGGAGATCCAAAAGACTGTGCAACTTACAGGGGAATACTGGGCAAGTTAATAAGACTAACAGAAATGACAATGAAAAATTCACAAGCAATAGTTAGAACAGCAGAAGGCGAAACAGATTTTGAGATTAATTTGGGAGTGAGACAGGGAGATGGGCTACCAACAACCTGGTTTATACTGTCACTGGATGCAGTAAACAAAGACTGTAATTTTGAACAGTCATCAATAAAGCGACACAAACAGTTGCCTACGCAGACAATTTATGGAAATTTGGCAGCAAATTTATGGAAATAAGGAAAGAAAATAGAAGCGTTATAACCAGATCAGTGGGATACGAAATTAGGAATTTGAAGGAATGAAAAACGTATATAAAATATTTCGGAATAATAACAAATAGCAAAAGCGACAGAAACATGACAGACAGAGAAACATGACAGAGATTGGTCGCAGAGTACAGGCGGGACGCACATTATGAAACGCAAAAACATAAGCATAATACAAAAATGAAGGTATATAAAGCAGCTATTAGACCAGTGGTGACCTATGGTGCGGAGATAATGTAAGAAGAATATATGGATTAAAGAAAGTTGCGAAAGCTGAATACAGAAGGTTAATACATTTTGAAATAAAAACCATTTTAAAAGAAGATATAGCGAGGACCTGAAAAATGCAAAGACTTTGCTGGTTGGGCTATATAAGAAGAATGAAAGATGGTGACCCAGGTATTAACAGAAGAAGGGGGAGACCGAAAAATAGGTGAGAGGATCAGGTGCGGAAAGGCATAAGAAAATTGTAAATATAAGCATGGTGGTAAAAAATACAGTACCGAGATACGTGGAAGAAAATAACGGAAGAACCAAAGACAAACAATAGGATAGAATGAGTCAAGAATGGAGGAACGTGGACTAACTCACCACAAGAAATGAGTTTGTAAAGCTCAAAATAATTGAGCGGCTATAATTCCTAATGGAATATAGAGCCGTATATTTATGCTATCAGCCGACGAAGCTTCTTTCACTAGGAATAGGATGGTGAACATTTGGAACAGCTAATTTAATAAAACAATTAATCATGTGTTTCTTACTATGGCACGAATCGTTTAAAACTTATAATAGTGTGAAAAATGAATGTGACAGTAATGTGTAAGTTTTCCTTTTATTCGTAATGAAAGAAACCAAAATTATGCGGAAACGCAGGGAATAAATTTACTGCATAAATATTATATGTTGTTTTCAAATATTACCTTAAGAGATTAATGCAAGAAAAACTGAATTCCGATAGATTTTATCTATTATTAGATAGATTCCGAAGAAAATTTAAATGAACCTTCTGATCTGTTTGGCGCGGAAATGGTTTCATTTTGGATGCATGTTATAAAGAAACTTTTTGTTCAAAAATATGTAAATAATCGTTGGTTAACTTTACGAAAATACTTTCCCTTGCATCATGTATATTAGCTGTGGTTACGTACTATCTCTTCCGGCCTTATTACCATTTTCATTATACCACGTTCATGAAACATCTAAAGCTTATCAGCAAGAAACTGTTTCAAACCCTTTTTTACACTTAATCAATCATCCTGCTTGACACTAACACATCATAATAGATAACACCATTATTATACCACCGCAGAGAGAATGTAAAATTCTTTAGATGCAACTCCGCCTTCGAGTTACTGGTGGCGTCTCGTTGCATGTCTCCCACGATCCTTTTGAATCTTACGTTATCGTACACGATATATTTTTTGTGTTGAAACTCTCCTGTTCAAAATTAAATCATTTTCTTACCGTTTTCTCAACGAATTTCTAAACGGTCTCTATTAATTAATAGTAATATCAGACCTAATAAGGGCTGTAGCCATTTTCCGCGCTGATTGGGATGCATTGTTGTTGATAATATTCTTGAAAAAAAGTTAATCAGTTTAGAAAATTACGGCAAACACATATAGGTATCTCAATTTTTTTTTCAGTCATTCAAAATCGATCAAAATAGGAGTAATTAAAAGTTTATATGACCGAGCAAAACTTGTTTGTACCGCAGTGATATACTACAAAAAGAAACAAATCACATAAAAGACATTTTAATAAAAAACAATTACCCAAAAAATTTTATAGATAAATTGTTTAAAACTTTTGATACCAGACAATACAGACAAGTTATTAATAACAATAATAATAACTCTCAAACAATTAACCTCACAATTCCTTATATCCGCGGTATTTCTGACACAATTAAAAGAGTAGGAAATAAATACAACATAAGAACGACATTTAAAACAAAAAATACTCTTAGATCTCTATTAACAAAAACTAAACCAAACAACACACAACAAAATACCAAAAATGTGGTTTATAAAATTCCCTGTGAATGTGGCAAATTCTATATAGGTGACACAGCTAGACCGTTAGATGTTAGAATAAAAGAGAAACCTTCTTAGAAAGGGCGGTTTTAATAAAGCTAGAATTTGTCAACACGCATGGGAATCGGGTCATAAAATCAATTGGATTAATTCCACAACGGTATTAAAAGAATCGGTAACAAAATACAGAAGATAAAAAGAAACTGCTATAATTAATTTAAATAAAAATAACTGTATTGCTATGCCTTCGGTAGATTTAAATTCAATATGGTTCCCGATTCTAAAGAATACTATAGAATCGGGAATAATATAGAAATTAATATAATTTATTTTTGATTCGTTTTGAAAACGGGAGGAGAATACTTCCCGAAACGTTAACGGTAAAAGTTTGCATATTTTTTTAGAACATTTTTATATTTTTGAAATTTCGTTCGTTAGGCAAATTTATTACAAAAAAGAATCACTGAGAAATTTGTCTCCGTTTGATTTTTGTTTTTAGCCAGTGATTCTTTATTTACATAAGAACAGACATTTTTGATATTTTTGAGTTTTAGATCGTGGCGAAAAACCCAAATAAAGAAAAAAATATACTCCTCTAAAGTCATAAAGCAAAATATGACGATTACGTTATTTAATCATTTTCTTATATATCTTCTGGTGCGAGGCTTTTTATTTAGACTGATTGTCCTGCCACATATTTCTTTGTTCATCCCTTCTATGCTGAGTTATCTGCTCACTCGGTTCCTCTAATTATCGTTCCTTTTTTAATATCTTTATTCGACGTTTTTCTCGGTCCTCCTCTATTAATACAGAATATATAATAATTAATATAGATTATGTAGATATTTACACATATGTCCAAAAGTTTGGAATATTTACGAATTATACAGGCCTATGATACTTTAAAAATTGTGATTAATATTTATTTTAGATCGTTTTTAAATGAAAATAACAAACACATTATCTTGCTGATAAAACAGGGTTTTCGATTTTTGTCCATTTTGTTGATATTGGTATTTACACATTATTTCAGTTCTTTTTCAATTTTCAAGCAATCCACTTAAAAATGCCTAGAAACATGATATCTCATTTTAACAGATCAAAAGTAATTGTCTCGTTTCAACATGGCTTTAATCAAAGCGAATTCTGAAAAATTGTAGGGGTTTATCAGTGTTGTATCGAGAATTCATAAAAAATTCCAGGAGACAAATGACGTAAAGGATCGCCCCAGAAGTGGTAGAAAACTATGAAAAATGGTGGATCATAGACCTAATTGGAATAACGTGATGTTCTCCGATAAGACGAGAATTAGCTTGATTTCTGATGCACGAAGAACATTAGTTTGGAGAGCTACAGTTCGACAAGCCCGAGTAGAAATAACTCAACCACGTATCCCATTTGAAGGTGGGAGCGTGATCTTTTGAGGTGGTATTATGAGGGGTACACGGACTTATCTACTGGTGCTGGAGAGAAGAGTCGACGGATTTGTTTTCATGGATGACAACGCACCTCCTCATCGAACTGCAACAGTACAAAATTATCTTGAAGAAGAGAGAATAACGAAGTTAGGGCGGCCAGCAAATTCCCCTGACTTGAACAAGCCATTGAACATGCTTGACACATGTTGAAAACACCATCAAGAAACAAAACTATCCTCTTCTTGCCCTACGATAACTAAAAAATGCTGCTCGTGAAGAATGGGAGAGTATTCCACAAATTGATGATTTAATTGACAGCATGGAGAAACTACTGTTTGTTACACAACTTGATCATTGTTAATAAAATGATCATTACGTAAACGCGTAAAAGAAAACCTTAATATCAATAAAAAAGTGAAATATTTCAATATTCCAAACTTGTGGACATAAGTGTAGATGCTTTCTTTAGGCCGCTACAAAAATATTTGGTTCAGGCGCAAGAAACTTTTTTTCATCAATATAAAGGTGATAAGATATATCAAACTCAAATTTCAAAATTACTAAATGAAGCATATGGCAGAGCTGCAACTGTGGCAGTAGCTGAAAATGCCTATCCTGTCACTGGTATTTGGCCAGTTAACAGACATGATCACCGGTTTGCACCATCAGATTTGCTACAAGCTCAACATTGTGGTAACGTTACTGAAATTGAAATAATTACTGGAAATTCAGCAAATACGTCAATTCCCAATGACAGTAAAAGCGATTCCGCTGTTGTTTATATTTGTCAGGAGAAAAAGCGTAAAAACTTTGAGGATATTCTTCATAAAATATCACCGCTACCAACACAAAATCCACAGCCAGGTCCATCGTATTCTCGAGCACAAAGAAGTATTGCTCAGAAAGCACAATTATTATCAACTATTGATAACATTCGGGAATTAAAACGTAGCATCGAAGAAAAAATTAAAAAGACAAATCCACAAAATATTGGGAAGAAAAGATGTGGCACAGGAAAGAACATTAAAATGAAAAAACAAATAGTACAAATAAAAACTACATGGTTTTGTATCACATATGGGATAAAATAAGGGAAAAACAGATGATTCTTGGGTTCATACAAAATGTGCTGGTGTGAGCGCAAACATCAAGAAGTATTTTTGTTTTAATTGTACTTAATGGTTCATTCTAAGGAACCAGTGGTCCATCGCAAAAAAAAAACGGTTTCCTTGAATGGGTCGAACACTCAAGTGATCACCGAATGATACGAGCAAAGATTAGGATAAATTGCCGAAAAGAGCGCAAAATAATGATAAGATCAAAACGGGGCACAGTGGATTCTGGGTAGTTGCTAGAGAGGGGCAGAGATTTTGAAATTGCTTTGTCGAATCGCTTTGCTATGTTACAAGACCTGGAGGAGGTGGAAATCACAGACCAATATGAAGAAATCGCTAACAATGTGCTTAAAACGCCGGCCTCAATAGCACCAGAAGGTAAATGTTTCAAAGAGTCAAAAGTTTCCAATGAGACCAGAGATGAGGAAGATTTAAAGAACCACCGTCCAATAAGCCTCCTATCAGTGGTGTACAAAGTTTTCACCAAGATAATATCCAAAAGAATACTAAGAAAACTTAATGACGCACAACCAAGGGTGTAAGCAGGATTCAGAAGTGGACTCTGTACAACGGATCACATCCAGATTCTACAGCAGGTTATAGAAAGACACAACGAATACACTATGCCACTGTGCTTGACATTTATCGATTATGAAAAAGCATTTGATTCAATCTCAAACCGGGCCATAATGGATACATTGCTTAGTAAACCTACTAGGATCGATATATGATGAAGCTACAGCGATACTCCACCTTGATGATCTTGAGGTTGGAATACATGTAGAGCGGGGCGGGGCGTACGGCAGGGTGACGCAATATCGCCTCTTCTTTTCTCAGCCTGCCTGGAAGAAGTGTTCCGTAATCTGGATTGGGAACAGGATGGAATAAGGATTAATGGTGCATACTTAAATCATCTTAGATTCGAAGATAATATAGTTCTTTTTTTACAAGACCCAGAGGAGCTGCAAAGACACGTACAAGAGCTGCAAAGGGCTGGGGAACCATTTGGCTTGAAAATAAACCAGAAGAAGAGTCAGGTCATGTTCAATAAATTTGCTAAGGACAAAATGATTTCTATTTTAAAAAGGGATTTGGAAGTTGTGGATCACTATATATATCTTGGGCAGAGGGTTTCAATGGAAGGGGACACCGTCCTGAAGGTGGAACGATGCGTTAAATGTGGCTGGCAGGCATTTGGCAGGTTCAATATAGTATTTAAGAGCAAGCTACCACTTTTCCTCAATAGAAAAGTCTTGGAAGAAATAGAAAAAAAATGGAAGTGGGCAGGCCATGTAGCGAGGCGATGGGACGAAAGATGGACTAGGGCGGCCCTGGACTGGATACCGCTTGATCGCAAACGTCCACGGAGAAGACCGAAAACACGACGGACTGATAAAATTATTAAGTATATTGGACCAGAATAGCAGAGGAAAGCTCAGAACCGCGAGAGTTGGAAGCATGCTGAAGAGGCCTTCATCCTGCAGTTGATAGATAACGCTCGATGATGACAATCGTCGTCTGTTAGTCTATACATATATTTAGTTAGTATATACATATATATATATATATATATATATATATATATATATATATATATATATATATATATATATATATATATATATATATATATATGTATATATATATATGTATATATATATATGTATATATATATATATATATGTATATATATATATATATATATATATATATATATATATATATATATATATATATATATATATATATATATATATATATATATATATATGTATATATATATATGTATATATATATATATATATATATATATATATATATATATATATATATATATATATATATATATATATATATATATATATATATATATATATATTATTATTATTATTATTATTCACGTATGGGCCCGGGTGGACTACGCGAAGTACAATTAAATGCGTTTGTTATTGTTAGCCTTCCTTTGCACCCATACTAATTTCATTCTTTCGCTATGAGCTTTTTTCCTTTCGTCAGACCAAGTTGTTCTAGTTTTCTTACATTTTTCTCTCTGACCAACCTTCCAAACGTCAACCTTGTGTCTGAAACAGCCTCTATCCTGATTTTCATTTTGTGTAATATTTGCTGATCTTAGGTCTTCTTTAATTGCAGCAATCCATTTAATTATTTCTACTTTAGCTCTACTCCTATTTTCATAAAATTCGACTATTTGTCTAGTTAGCCTATTTGGATTCATCCGTTTTATGTGTCCGTAAAACTTAAGTCTTCTTTTTCTCATATCGCTATGTATATCTGTGTATTGTTTGATTTCTTGGTTTTCTCGAAGTCGGTATGTTGTTGTATTTATTTGTTTGGGGCCTAGGATTTTTCTTATGATTTTTCTTTCCTTCTTTTCAATGTCCTCGATGTCTCTCTTTCTATTCTAAATGAGCGTTTCTGCCCCATATAGACATTCTGGCTTAATAACTGTGTTGTAATGTCTCAGTTTTGTGTTTTTAGATATGCATTTTTTGTTGTAAATATTTTGTGTAAGTCTCAATGCCGTTTCCATTTTTTGACATCTACCCTTATTGGCCGCTTTTTCCAACCCATTTTCCATGATTATTTCACCCAAATATTTGAATTGAGAGACTCGTCTGATGTTACCATATTTTGTTTTTAGAAATGGTGTTCTTAGTCTGTTGCAGGTCATGTATTGTGTCTTTTCAAAGGAAATTTGGAGTCCTACCTTTTCTGCTGTTTCTTTTAGAATTTCAATCTGTTTCTGTGCCGTTAATACATCATTAGCCAAAATTGCTAGATCATCAGCAAACGCCAGACAATCAATTTTGATGTTGGTTCTCCCCAGTTTAATGGGCTGGTCAATATTCAGGGCCAACTTTTTTTCACGCCACTCCTGTATTGCTTTTTCTAGAACACAGTTAAATAAGAGTGGCGTGAGTCCATCCCCTTGCCTCACTCCAGTTTTAATTTCGAAGGGCTCTGAGATGTCACCCATGAATTTAACTTTTGACCTTGTGTTAGTTAATGTTGCTTTAATAATTGCCAGCGTTTTCAGATCTAGTCCTTGTTCTTTCAAGATTCGGAATAAAGATTCGCGGTCTATAGAATCATATGCTTTCTTGAAATCCACAAATGTACAGACGAGATTTTTATTGTAGAGTTTTTGATGTCTTAGGATCAACTTTAGATTCAGGATCTGTTCAGGGCAGGATCTGCCCGGTCGAAATCCTGCTTGATATTCACCAATTTTAGGTTCCAACTATATATATATATATATATATATATATATATATATATATATATATATATATATATATATATATATATATATATATTTAATCATGATGATCATTTCGTCAAATTTAATGATTTTTTTTGCAGTATTTCTTTTATGGCTAATAGAATTTTCAGGAAGGTAGCATTATGAAATCTATAAACAGGCATTTTATGAGCTTTATGTTTCAAAACATTAATAATTTTAGAGTAGATTTTTGTTTGTTTATGATACTACAAAACTAAACATACATTTATTTTAGGTGAATTTTCTCATAATCTATTTTATTTCAATAGTTAAATATTACTGATAATAACTGAAATGTTGCTATAATAGTTTTAGTAGGGATATCTTTATTGCACACATAATTTACACATAACGCTGAAGACGAACTTGGTGTTAAGTTGATGTATATTATATGGTTTGGAATAGTTGGATTATTTTATCGCGATGTTTATTACCATGTTGTAAAGAAATAGTCGTGATTTTTTTAAATTAAAGACTAATATACCCCAACTCTACTTTGATCCCTCCATGCTCCTTGAACAAGAAAATCAATAGGTAGGGCTACTATTCCATTCATTCAAACTCTTTCCGTTATCAATGTAACGTTTAGTTAAGTTCACGAATTATGATTTTTACAACGCTTCCTTAGGTTATCGTATAAATAGAACATAGCTTAGTTTTAAAATTAGATTAAATCAGCCCCTGATGATGCTAACGTGGTTGATGAAACACGATTCGAAAAGTAGAAAAAAGTTAATTTTATTATGTTTAGTATTCCGCGCCAGTAGTAAATACGTCTATTTACCATGAATCACCGTGTATATTTTTGTTGATTTATATTAATTTCATACTCTCAATTAATAATGTACTAAATAGTAATAACAAACGAAATCCCGTTTTCGTTATAGCCTGTTTTCGCTCTTTTTACTTTTTGTGATTTTTCTTTTTTGTATTTTGTATGCCAGAAAATTCTGCTTTCTGGCTGCAAAGGGAAACCGCTGATCGCGCAAAACCTTGCAATATTCGTTTTGTATCACGAACTCTGCAAGGTTTTCTTATATTGGAAAGGTTGAATCCACTTTTGTCCATAACTGAAAGAACTTTATAATATTGCTTTTTAGCCAGGATATTTGACACAAATTTATTGTGTTTCTTAAAATTTTTATCGTTGAAAAATATATGCTTAGACAGCGTTTATAACAAGACCTCGTGGTTCAATATTGGTTGCCAACTGCAACAAATTTAAGAACTAAAGGAAACAGCTTTGACATTATGGGAATTCAGTTAAATGTGGTATTATTTTTAAGAATTTTCAGGAGTATTCTTCACCATGACATCGAACAACTCAATATTTGACCGGTCAAAAAAACGAATTAATGACTGCCAGAGCGGTTAATGCGTCCAAAATGAATCTTCCGGAGATACGTCAATCGGAATGTGAAACATTTTATGAAAATTGATTCAAGTGTAACCAAAAATGTATCGACGATCGCGGGGAATATTTTGAAAAACAATAAAACCATTTTCAATGATAAATATTTGTTTTTACTAATTATTCCGAATACATAAATAACAACCCCCGTATAACATATATTTGATTAACTTTTTTATAAAATTTATCAATCGTTATTTTTATAATTTTATTATATACATTTTTTTGTGATTTTTATAGTAAAATTATTAGAGTGTTTAGATTTTTATAGTAAAAGTTTAATAATAAATAATAGATAAGTTTGGGTATTATTATTTTAATTTCAATTAATTTTTGCCTAATTTTTTATCTAATCGACCGTCATTTTTCAGTACCCCTCACATAAGTAGTAAGTAGAGGATGGATATTTTATTTAGCCGTACCTCTAGTTAAAAAAAATTGCTGCAAATAAATATAAAAAATTACATCTAATATTTGATTTAATTGGATAAAATTGGACGTCAATATCAATGATTTTCAAACGATTGAATTGAACTGAACTGAATAAAAAATTAATGAATTTTTATTCTGGAGTAGCTTTAAAAGGAAATTGATGGAAAACCCATTTAAGAAAATGTATTAAAAATACATTTGTAATATAAAATTTAATATTGTACCTAATGTACTCCCTTCCTAATGTTCTTCATTTGAAAGCATATTTTATGACATAATTAATATTAATTTTTGATTTAGTATCACAATATTGGACAACCGTATGTTCATTACTGTTTTTTGGTTACTACGTCGCTTGAGTGGTAAAGGGTACCTCAAAAGAGGTAACATAGGGTCCGTTTCATTAATACTTCGTCGTTTATTATGTTGGCCTTACAAACGGCCCCAGGGATTTGAAAAGAGTTCAGCTATAGATAATGTTGTTACCAAATCAACCATTTTTATGACATAATACATGGATAATAATTAACTTTAAACTGTATTAATTGACCATTTGTATTAATTGAATAATGGCAGAAAATTTATTTTCAGGTAGCCTCACTAATTTAGTAGCTGTAACCCCCTCCTATAAAAGTAGTCAATTTTTCTAATCGAATTTCCAGTGTTTGGATATTTTTTTGGGTGCGTTAACAATTATCAATATAGCTTGTATTAGTAATTGTTTGCAAGTTCCTTGAGCGATTTGGTTTATTAACTTTCGTAGTTTTGAAACACAACAAACACAGGTTGAGTGGAACAGTTTTATCCAAAAAAAAAGTCATCAATATTTTTAATAAAATGTATAATGCTTTTTCAAAATATTTTTTTTTTATAGATATGTTCATTATAACATTTTTATTGTGAAACCCTTTAAGCTTTTTAGCTTTGCAAAATCTTTAAACTCCTAAATCCTGATCTAAAGTACACGTTCGTGATTCGAATAATATTTTGATTAATTAGCATGATCGTTATCATGCAAACGACGGTAGCTCCATTTAACAAGTTCCTGCTGTTTATTCTAAATCTACTGTCCACCCAGTTCGGTTCTACGACTTCGTGTTTCTGTCCTAGATTGTCATTTTGTCATTTTCATGAACCACATTTCGTGTACCAGCCACGCATGTCCAATACTTTAGATTTGGCTAAGAATTAATAAAATCTTTATTTTATCTTCCAATCTTAAGCTCGGCATTTATAGTTAGTTAGAAGTTATGTTTAGAAGTTGAAACAGTTAATTTGATGTAAAGTGACAGAAATGTTGTTGCCAGGGCAACTGATCACAAATAGTAAACTAGTAATACTGAGTCAAAATAATAAATTAACAGTGTTATAGGAGGAATGTGGACAACAATTTTTCAAAAACATATTTTATAATATAATTACATGTTCCAATATAATTTTTATGCTTACGCCTATGCAGAATCAATATTTTGTTACACATCTTTTTATGGTAAATATATTTTAATATATAATGATTCCAATGGTATTTTCTCAGAAAGCAGAACTTTTAGGAAAGAATAACTTTCCTCTGTAATTAGAATTACTTTTCGAATAGAACCGCGTTTCAGAATTGTAAAATCTAGAAGTTTTGGCTTCCACTTTGAAACCATTATCAAGAAAATCTAGTTGTTTTACTCCGTGGTTTGTTTTACTCAATCTGCCTACCATAACCGGTTTCTGGCCTATCAGCCGTCGTCAGCTGGGCTCGAGTCCGACGCAAGGAGACAGTCGATGAGAAACGATCAGAGCCAGGCCAAGTTAACTGGCCATGTTGATGGCTGGTCCCAATCTCAGTGCAACTCGCGCCATCCTACGGTGAATGTTCACAGCAGTCGAAACTACGCGATAAATTCTTAACCGTCGTATCCGGTATGGCCAATAAATAGCGTAGCGAGGCCACGGAGAGAGATATTAAAACAACAGAAATCTTTCATCCCTACTCGACGTGTCCGATCGTTTCGAATCAGCCGTCGCCATCCCGCCATGACAGATACCTCCCAGCACCGATTTCTGATCTAACAATCGTCGTCTGTTAGTCTATATATATATATATATATATATATATATATATATATATATATATATATATATATATATATATATATATATATATATATATCGCCTATTCTTTTCTCGGCTGGCCTTGAAGAAGTATTCCGTAAACTGGATTGGGAACAGGATGGAGTAAAGATCAATGGTGCAAACTTAAACCATCTTAGATTTGCAGATGATATTATTCTCATTTCACAAGACCCAGAGGAGCTGCAAAGACGCATACAACTGCAAAGGGCTGGCGAACCATTTGGCTTGAAAATAAACCAGAAAAAGAGTCAGGTTATGTTCAATAACTTCGCTCAGGACAGAAGAATTTCAGTTTTAGGAAGGGATTTAGAGATTGTGGACAGCTTTGTATATCTTGGGCAGAGGATTTCCATGGAGGGGAATACCGCCCCGGAGGTGGAACGGCGTGTTAAATGTGGCTGGCAGGCATTTGGTAGGCTCAACATAGTGTTTAAGAGCAGACTCCCACTTTGCCTGAAAAGAAAAGTATTCGATCAGTGCGTTCTACCCGTTATGACATACGGAAGTGAAACCTGGACACTCACATCGCAATCAATTCAAAAACTTCGGGTGGCACAGAGGGGAATGGAAAGATGTATGCTTGGCATTACAAGACGAGACAGAAAGTCCTGCGCATGGATCAGGGAACAAACAAAAGTCTGTGACATCATTGGAAGAGTAAAACAGTTGAAATGGAGATGGGCAGGCCATATAGCGAGGCGATGGGACGACAGATGGATCAAGGCAATCCTGGAGTGGATACCGCTTGATCGCAAGCGTCCGCGAAGAAGACCGAAAGCACGATGGATTGATGACATCGTTAAGTATATTGGACCCGAGTGGCAGAGGAAAGCCCAGGACCGTGAAGGTTGGAAGCATGCTGAAGAGGCCTTCATCCTGCAGTGGATCGATACGGGCTGATGATGATGATGATGATGATGATGATGATGATGATGATGATGATGATATATATATATATATATATATATATATATATATATATATATATATATATATATATATATATATATATATATATATAGTATTTAAATCATTCTATTGGAACCTTCGGTGTAAAACACTAAACTCAAAGAGATTTACCACCACTAAACACCGAATCGCATTTTTTTAAGTTATCGACACGTTTTGATAACTATGTTAGCATCATCAGGATTAGATTAAATCATGTCCTGATGATGCTAACATGGTTAGCGAAACGTGCGTCGAGAACTTTTAAAAAATTGATTCGGTGTTTAGTGATAAATCTTTTTGAGTTTAGTATTCAATATTTATCAAAAATTAACTGTATTCACATTAATATATTTTCACATTTTTGCGATGCTGCTGCATCAAAATTATCATAGGATAAATTTTGTTTTGATATGCATGACAAAAGAAACCCTCCATCAAAAAAGACACAATGCCCCTCCGAGTTTTTGCGTTTCTTTCGTACCGAGTCAATTTGCAATTTTTGTATCTTGTTTTCGACCAGAAAACTGCGTTCTCTGGAAATCGCTGATCCAGTAAAGCGGCGATATAAATTCGGATTCCTTCTTTGTTGCTTATACGTGAAAAGCCTTTTAATGAACTTTTTGTCTTCGAGGTATTTGTCACAAAAGTGCCGCTCGCTTGGAAATCAATACGTTGTAGTTACTTCCACGGTTAAATAAAAAGCTCTACTGTTCGATTTCAGATTTATTTTGCAATTTTTTTTTTCTGTCGAAAATTAAGTTTGTATAAAACTTGATATCGGTTAGATCAGGGTCAAATAATTTCCGCATAAAAATTGTACTTCAGAGAAACGTATATAAACGTTGATAACGTCAGTTGGAGAGGCTTTTATACTTGACGAACTTTTTTAACGATAAAAATATAAATTTTTCTTCTCTTTTCATTCTTCGTAGTAGTGCTGGAACTTACATACTGGAATTGCTTTGAACTGATCGATTACGGCCTTCTCAATGTTCTTCAATGTGCCAAAATGGTATTATTTGAGGAAAACTTTTAATCACGAGGACTTAAGTCTGGTGAATAACAGGTCCACAGTTATATTTTTACTTGCCAACATGCCTTAGTTGAAATCGTTGTGAGGCAAAGTATATTGTCGTGATGCAGTACTCAGATGTTCGGTACGAATGGTCCTTTTTCAAAGTCTTTTAAGAACCTCTCCATAATAAACATGCTCTAATATTTGGTCTTGAGGCTCAATATCCTTATAGACGATTCAAAAACTATCAAAAAGAAAACCAGCCTGCTTTTGATCTTTGATTTGCCCATTCTGACTTTTTTTGGACGTGAAGGCCATGAAGTTGGTTTGGTTGTCAAAATCTGGTGAAGGATTGTATGAGACACAGTCAATTTTTCTCTGATCATTCTGTCCATCAACCATCGAACGACGGAAAAGATTCTGTATAATTCTTTATATTCTCTAACCGGATTCTGTAGATATTTTCATTACCTCTTGCAATTGAGCGCCATGCACAGCGAGATTCATTTCGAATCTCGACTTGGTGAGAATACTTTAAACCACTTGAAAACCTCGGTTCTTGACAAATCGTTGCTTCCATCAAAAACTGTACAATAAAAATATCGTCTGTACATTTGTGGATTTCAACAAACCATATGATTCTACTGACCGCGAATCTTTATTCAAAATCTTGAAAGAATAAGGACTAGATCTGAAAACGCTGGCAATTATTAAAGCAACATTAACTAACACATGGTCAAACGTTAAATTCATAGGTGATATCTCAGAGCCCTTCGAAATTAAAACTGCAGTGAGACAATTGGATGGACTCTCGCCACTATTATTTAACTGTGTTCTAGAAAAAGTAATACAAGAGTGGCGTGATAAAAAAGTCGGCCCTGAATATTGACCAGCCCATTAAACTGTGGAGAACCGACATCAAAATTGATTGTCTGGCGTTTGCTGATGATCTAGCAATTTTTACTCAAGATATATTAACGGCACAAAAACAGATTAAAATCCTAAAAGAAAGAGCAGAAGAGGTAGGACTCCAAATTTCCTTTGAAAAGGCACAATACATGACCTGTAACAGACTAAGAACACCATTTCTAAAAACAAAATATGGTAACATCAGACGAGTCTCTCAATTCAATTATTTGGGTGAAATAATCATGGAAAGTGGGTTGGAAAAAGCGACCAATAAGGGTAGATATCAAAAAATGGAAACGGCATTGAGACATACACAAAATATTTACAAGAAAAAATGCATATCTAAAAACACAAAACTGAGACATTACAACACAGTTATTAAACCAGAATATCTATATGGCGCAGAAATGCTCATTTTGAATAGAAAGAGAGACATCGAGGACATTGAAAAGAATGAAAGAAAAGTCATAAGAAAAATCTTAGACCCCAAACAAATAAATGGTACAACATACCGACTTCGCGAAAA
The DNA here is from genome assembly GCA_031761425.1 of Cosmopolites sordidus. NCBI lineage: Eukaryota > Metazoa > Arthropoda > Insecta > Coleoptera > Curculionidae > Cosmopolites > Cosmopolites sordidus. The sequence goes on from JARFXV010000615.1 coordinate 86,952, forward strand.
CCAAGAAATCAAACAATACACAGATATAATAATAATAAATATTATTATTATTATTATTGAATCCTCAAGACAGTACAAATATGCATGGATCAAGTCAAAACAAGAGCATGCACATTGCCGCACTTCTGTGCATACAAAGAATATGTAACATTTAAACCTACATATAAATATTTATTCTTGATAAGGTATATAATTTAATAAAGTATTTATTCAATCCCCACAACAATAAAAATATCCATGATTAGTCAGATCGATAGAATTGACAGAATGTTCAGTGACACATCAGAAATAATACATGAAATGATAATCTTGCACAAATAAGCATTGTATACATAAATAAGCATTGAATCTAATTATTGATACGACATATATGCTTATAAAAACGTTGACTTATAAGAAATTCGCGGACTAATTTTTTAAATTCGTTGTCATTCTGAACATGCTTAAATCGTTGTGGCAACTTATTATACAGCTTCACACCCCCATAGTAAACATTATGTTCAACTATCTTACATGAATGTATTGGTAAAACAAGTTCATCAGAGCCTCGTGTGTCATAGTAATGAAAATCACTATTTTTTACGAATGCTACAAAATTTCGCCTAACAAAGATGATAATCTCCAAAATATATATTGATGGTAGAGTCAAAATCCTGCATTGTTTAAAAATTGGTCGACATGTTGTCAGTAGTGACACCCCACCCATCATTCGAATTATCTTTTTTTGTATTTTGAAAACACACCTCAGATGAGGCGACCCACCCCAAAATATCAAACCGTACCTAGCGCGACTGTAACACTGCATAGTAATATGAATGCACAATAACCGTGGTACCAACCCGTTTCAACCTATAAACAGCATGAGACAGCAGCTAATTTCCTGCATAGTTCAGCTATGTGTTCATCCCAGCAAAGTCTGTTATCGAGATGAACACCCAGAAATCTAGTACAGGATGTTTGCTGTATAGACTTACCGTTAATTTTTAGTAAATATGACTCCGTTACAGTGTGTGTTCGAGGAGTAAAAGCAATAAAACTGGTTTTGTCCACGGTAAGAGATATCTTATTATTCGTAAACCAACTATAAAATGTATTGAGCATTTCCTGTACCGTTTCATTGACTCCCTGCATGCAAAACAGATACAAATACATAGCGATATGAGAAAAAGAAGACTTAAGTTTTACGGACTCATAAAACGGATGAATCCGAATAGGCTAATTAGACAAATAGTCGAATTTTATGAAAATAGGAGTAGAGCTAAAGTAGAAAAAATTAAATGGATTGCTGCAATTAAAGAGGACCTAAGATCAGCAAATATTACACAAAGTGAAATTCAGGGTTGAGGCTGTTTCAGACACAAGGTTGACGTTTGGGAGGTTGGCCAGAGAGAAAAATGTAGGAAGACTAGAACAACTTGGTCTGACGAAAGGAAAAAAGCTCATAGCAAAAGAATGAAATTAGTATGGGCGCAAAGGAAGGCTAACAACAAACCCCTCCAACTGTACTTCGCGTGGTCCACCACGGCCTATTGTAATTGTTGATAATTAATATCTTATAACCTTTCTAGAAAATCGTTATATTATCTTTTCATCTTTTAGGCCATCTTTAGTCGTTTCAAGTATACCTGAAACCATTTTTTTTTCTAAAAATAACCACTTCTAATCTAACGTAATGATTAAGAAGAAAAGAATATTTTCAACCTTTTCGAAGGAGGAAAAATAACAAATAATCTCGATATAATAAAGGTCGGCTTAAGGATTATTTCGCTTGCGTAATACGGCAATGTTCATCAAGAAAATGTTAAACCCGTTTTCGTTTGGAATTGTTTTACTTTTTTTTTTGTTAACGCTCTTGTTGAATTTTATTATTTCTTTTGTCGGGAAAAGTATTGTTTTCCATCTCAGAATAATGAAAAACGTTGATTGAGTAAAAGCTGGCAATATTTATAATTTAAATTTTTAACTAATTCAAAATTTCTTTCCTCTCTTTTGACGTGCTGAGTTCTTGCTACAGCTTTTCTTAGATGAGTAATGAGGCGAGGTATTAAGTTTTTTTTGTATTTTTTGTATTTTTGTATTCTAAGCCTTAAGATAGAGTAAAAAAAAATACAACTAAAAAAATTGACATTAAGCTGCGTATATATATATATATATATATATATATATATATATATATATATATATATATATATATATATATATATATATATATATATATATATATATATATATATACATAGTTTAGAGAACTTTCTAAAAGAATATTAAAAAAACTGAATGACGCACAACCAAGAGAACAAGCAGGATTCAGAAGTGGATTCAGTACAATGGATCACATCCAGGTTGTACAGCAGGTCATAGAAATGCACAACGAATACACCATGCCACTGTGCTTGGCTTTTATCGACTACGAAAAAGCATTTGTAGTGTAGAGAGAGCCTATGTAAACCTATTAGATTCGATATATAATGGAGCTACAGCCACAATTCACCTTGATGATCTTGAAGTGGGAATTAATATAGAACGAGGTGTACGGCAGGGTAACGCAATATCGCCTATTCTTTTCTCGGCTGGCCTTGAAGAAGTATTCCGTAAACTGGATTGGGAACAGGATGGTGTAAAGATTAATGGTGCAAACTTAAACCATCTTAGATTTGCAGATGATATTATTCTCATTTCACAAGACCCAGAGGAGCTGCAAAGACGCATACAAGAACTGCAAAGGGCTGGAGCACCATTTGGCTTGAAAATAAACCTGAAAAAGAGTCAAGTTATGTTCAATAACTTCGCTCAGGACAGAAGAATTTCAGTTCTAGGAAGGGATTTAGAGATTGTGGACAGCTTTATATATCTTGGGCAGAGGATTTCCATGGAGGGGAATACCGCCCGGGAGGTGGAACGGCGTGTTAAATGTGGCTGGCAGGCATTTGGTAGGCTCAACATAGTGTTTAAGAGCAGACTCCCACTTTGCCTGAAAAGAAAAGTATTCAGTGAGTCAAGATCAGTGCGTTCTACCCGTTATGACATACGGAAGTGAAACCTGGACACTCACATCGCAATCAATTCAAAAACTTCGGGTGGCACAGAGGGGAATGGAAAGATGTATGCTTGGCATTACAAGACGAGACAGAAAGTCCTGCGCATGGATCAGGGAACAAACAAAAGTCTGTGACATCATTGGAAGTGTAAAACAGTTGAAATGGAAATGGGCAGGCCATATAGCGAGGCGATGGGACGACGGATGGACCAAGGCAATCCTGGAGTGGATACCGCTTGATCGCAAGCGTCGGCGAAGAAGACCGAAAGCACGATGGATTGATGACATCGTTAAGTATATTGGACCCGAGTGGCAGAGAAAAGCCCAGGACCGTGAAGGTTGGAAGCATGCTGAAGAGGCCTTCATCCTGCAGTGGATCGATGCGGGCTGATGATGATGATGATATATATATATATATATATATATATATATATATATATATATATATATATATATATATATATATATATATGTATATATATATATATATATATATATATATATATATATATATATATATATATATATATATATATATATATATAGGTCACATAGGTCACAAAATAGATAGAGAAAGCCCAGGACCGTGAAGGTTGGAAGCATGCTGAAGAGGCCTTCATCCTGCAGTGGATCGATACGGGCTGATGATATATATATATATATATATATATATATATATATATATATATATATATATATATATATATATATATATATATATATATATATATATATATATTAATTATTCAATTTAAAAAATGAACAAAAATCACAAAGCAATGGATTACTGTTGAATTATAACAATTTACAATAAAGAATCTTTTATCAATGCAGAATTTAGTATGAAATGTTCTCAAACTTTTATAAAGTTATTAATTTTGTGGCTGTAAAAAAAGTTAATTTGCGAACACCACCAAAAACAACAAGAAAAATAACAGTATAACTTCGAAGGCGGGGTATACTTTCTCCTTATAAAATATTCCATTACTCATTCGAGATCATAATTTGCTCACACCCAATGGGGACGTTCGCGTTCTTAAGCGACATGTAAATTTGTTACCGCAATACACTCGTGCAAATTTATTATCCTTGGAGAGCCAGAACGTTATCACTCCTTCATGATACTCTCTCGTGTTCCTTCACGTTGCCGCCGGTGACATAAGTAATTTTCGTTTTCTGGAGAGATTCCTATGGGGAACTCGGTGGAACAGAAAACGGCTGAATGAAACTATTTCTATAGTAAAAGTAAACGACGTGAAATTATTCACAAAAATTTTAAATTTAAATTAAAGAGAAAGAAATAAAAAAAGTAAATATTCCTTGAAGTACAAATTATTTTATGGGATAAGAAATTGGCTACTCAATCATTAGTTTATATTTCTATTTTCATCGAATCATTTTTATGTCCCCAATTTTTTGTACTCTCAAATATTTATAGTTATAGGTAGTAGTGGTCTAAATTAATGAACTGTTAAATATCGCCAGAATTTTTGAAAGGAGTCGGTTACTGGAACCTTATTTCTGTATTCTGGTATTATTAATTTTCTCATATATATATATATATATATATATATATATATATATATATATATATATATATATATATATATATATATATATACAGTATTGCCTATGCAATGTCTTTCGGAATCTTCATTTTTCCTAATACTTTTCATATACTCCTCCTCTCAACTGAACTAAAGACCTGTATGTATATACTCTAAATATTCCCCATTTTTTTAAGGATAAGAACTATATATTATGAATTCGTTCTATAAGAAAAATATCAACAGAAAATGGACATGGAAAACTCCATCCGGGCTCACAAGTGAAATTGACTACATCATGACTCACGATAAAGCAATATTTACCAATTGTACTGTCCTTAACCATTTTAATGTTGGAAGTGACCACCGAATAATGCGAGCAAACGTTGGAATTAACTGTCGAAGAGAACGCGAAAGAATGGTAAGATCACAGAAAGGTAAAGTGGATTCTGGGAATCTGCTGGAGAGAGGAAGCGATTTTGAGATTGCTCTGTCAAACCGGTTAGCTGTGTTACAAGATCCGGAGGAAGTGGAACTATCAGTTCAATATGAAGAAATCGCCAACAATGTGCTTCAAACGGCTTCTTCAATAGCACCAGAAGAAAAATGTCTGAAACAGACAAAAATCTCTAGTGAGATCATTGATTTAATGAAGAAACGGCGTACAATGAGAAATGCAGGTAGTCCTTTTGGCAGGATCGAGTACACTGAGGTCTGCAAAACTATAAAAAAAAGTATCAGAGAGGACAAGCGCCGATTCAACATGCAGCTAGTGCAAAAAACCCTGAAAGAAAACAAAGGAATTAACAAGGCTAAACAGAAGCTGAGAAACAAAAGAACGAAAATATGTGCCTTAAGGCGTGGCACAGTATTCAGGGCGCGTACGCAAATGTTAGAGGTGCCAGAGTTACAAATGCCAGATATCCTAGTAGAGGAAGTAACAAATGCTATAGAATCGATGAAAAACGGCAAGGCTCCAGGAAAGGACTGTTTAACTGTCGGAATGCTAAAAGCTGGTAGTCGGATGTTACATAAAACACTGGCAAAATTATACTCAAAATGCCTCAAAGAACAAAAAGGACCTGACTTATGGAAACATGCAGAAATGATCCTTTTACATAGAAAGGGAGCACAGGAAAATTTAAAAAACTACTGTCCAGTAAGCCTCCTATCAGTAATGTACAGTTTTTCATTTCTAAAAGAATATTAAATAAACTGAATGACGTACAACCAAGAGTTCAAGCAGGATTCAATACAATGGATCATATCTAGGTTGTACACCAGGCCATAGAAAGAAAGAAAGAAAAACCCACGTTCGGTTTCCTCTGGTACAGAAGGAAAGGTTAAGATTATAACCTCTTATGGCTCTCACAGCTCTAGGTTGAAAACCATGAAAGATAGGACAAAAAGTCTTGAAATGAAAAATTTTCATCTTGGAGAGGGCAAAAAAATGTATTTAAACTTTTTTTGCCTATCTCTTATGGTTCTCACATGCTGCAGCTCGACAACGATGAAACAGAGAACAGAACGTATTGGCAAGCTGAAAAAATTTCGATACAAAGTATACAAAGCTTAAACTGTACTTACATTTTGGCGAACAGCACAGTGAATTCCCAATACGACTTCGAAAAAGTACTTCAATTGAGATGTTGCCTATTGTAGGAACAAAAAAAATATTATATAGAGTCTGCAAATTTAAGAAGGCAAAAAACTTTTATTAATATTAATATTGTTTCTGCCCATCTCTCATCGTTCTTACAACTTTATGTCGAAAACAATGAGACACAGGACAGAAAATATTGAAAAATTGTTAAAAATTAATAATATTAGTTAAATACATGATGATTATTTATTAGTTGAATAAATAAAATTAAGTAAATAAATAATAAATAATTATATGATGTATAAGATGTATAAGATGTATAAGATGTATATATATATATATATATATATATATATATATATATATATATATATATATATATATATATATATATATATATATATACGCCTTTGTGGATCACACCTTGACGTGGTAAAGGGGTTTGAGTAAGGCAATGAAGCTTTGAGCTATGCCGTCTGGAGTCTATGCTCCTGGGAGGGTCACCCCTGGCGGACAGGTCAAGGCGGAGGCCTCAGACTAACATGATCCAAAATCTGCCAACCCGCATTGGACCAGCGTGACAGATTACGGTCCATACCTTCAACATGGTATTTCAATATGTTGAAATATGACAGTACAACCTCAAACACGACCCTCATTCCTCGGAGGCCAAGGGGCAACTACCTACGGCAGCAGGAAGACCTGCCCCAAGGCAGAGGGTGCTAAGAATCACCGGGTTAGATCAGGCTGCCATTGGACTTTTGACATTGCAACGTTAAATATACGAACTATGAAAACAGAGGCCCGATTGCAAGAACTGTTAATCGAACTTGACAACATACATTGGGATATTATTGGGCTCTGTGAAACACGAAGAAAGGGTGAAGAGTTAATCAAACTGGAACCAACTGGACATGTACTCTACACTCGAGGTACGGAAAATGGCCGATGTGACGGAATTGGATTCCTCATCAATCGAAAGCTGAAGGACAGTGTGGTAAAATTTGAAAGTACATCCGACCGATTAGCCCAATCCGTCATTCAGCTGAATAAAGAGTTTAGGCTTCAAATCGTCCAAGCTTATGCACCAACTATAAGCCATAAAGATGAGGAAATTGAGGATTTTTATGATGATGTGGCCCAGCTTTTATACAAGGAGAAATGTAGGTACAAAATCCTGATGGGTGATTTTAATGCCAGAATTGGAACAACAAGAACAGACGAAAATGCAACTGGCCCATATGGAACTGGTGAGCGAGACAATAGAGGTGACAGATTAGTTGATTTTGCTGAAGGACAAGAACTATATATTATGAATTCATTCTATAAGAAAAATATCTGCAGAAAATGGACATGGAAAAGTCCATCTGGGCTCACAAGCGAAATTGACTACATCATGACCAACGATAAAACAATATTTACCAATTGTACTGTCCTTAACAATTTTAATGTTGGAAGTGACCACCGAATGGTACGAGCAAGGGTTCAGATTGACTGTCGAAAAGAGCGCGAAAGAATGGTAAGATCAAAGAAGGGCAAGGTGGATTCTGGAAAACTGCTGGAGAGAGGAAGCGATTTTGAGATTACTTTGTCAAACCGGTTTGTTGCGTTACAAGATCCAGAGGAGGTGGAAATATCAGTTCAATAGGAAGAAATCGCCAACAATGTACTTCAAACGGCTGCTTCAATAGCACCAGAAGAAAAATGTCTCAAACAAACAAAAATCTCCAGTGAGACCATTGATTTAAGAAAGAAACGGCGAGCAATGAGAAATGCAGGTAGTCCTTTTGGCAGGGTCGAATTCACTGAGCTCTGCAAAACTATAAGAAAACGTATCAGAAAGGACACGCGCCAATTCAATATGCAGCTAGTGCAAAAAACCCTGGAAGAAAACAAAGGAATTAACAAAGCTAAACAGAAGCTGAGAAACAAACGAACGCAAATATATGCTTTAAAGCGTGAAGATGGCACAGTGTGCAGGGCGCGTACCGAAATGTTAGAGATTGTCAGAAGGTTTTATTCCCAGTTATATGAAGATCAGAGCCAGTCAGGGACAGCAATACCCACGGAAGAACAATATATAATACCAGATATCCTAGTGGAGGAAGTAACACATGCTATAGAATTGATGAAGAACGGCAAGGCTCCAGGAAAGGATAGTGTAACTGTTGAAATGCTAAAAGCTGGTGGTTGGACGTTACATAAAACAGTGGCAAAATTATACTCAAAATGCCTCAAAGAACAAAAAGTATCTGACTTATGGAAAAATGCAGAAGTGATCCTTTTACATAAAAAAGGAGCACAGGAAGATTTAAAGAACTACCGTCCAATAAGCCTCCTATCAGTGATGTACAAAGTTTTCACTAAGATAATTTCTAAAAGAATATTAAAAAAACTGAATGACGCACAACCAAGAGAACAAGCAGGATTCAGAAGTGGATTCAGTACAATGGATCACATCCAGGTTGTACAGCAGGTCATAGAAAGGCATGACGAATACACCATGCCACTGTGCTTGGCTTTTATCGACTACGAAAAAGCATTTGATTCCATCTCAAAGCATGCGATAATGAATGCACTGCTTGGCCAAGGTGTAGAGAGAGCCTATGTAAACCTATTAGAATCGATATATGAGGGAGCTACAGCCACAATTCACCTTGATGATCTTGAAGTGGGAATTAATATAGAACGAGGTGTACGGCAGGGTGACGCAATATCGCCTATTTTCTCGGCTGGCCTTGAAGAAGTATTCCGTAAACTGGATTGGGAACAGGATGGTGTAAAGATCAATGGTGCAAACTTAAACCATCTTAGATTTGCAGATGATATTCTCATTTCACAAGACCCAGAGGAGTTGCAAAGACGCATACAAGAACTGCAAAGGGCTGGCGAACCATTTGGCTTGAAAATAAACCTGAAAAAGGGTCAGGTTATGTTCAATAACTTCGCTCAGGACAGAAGAATTTCAGTTTTAGGAAGGGATTTAGAGACTGTGGACAGCTTTATATATCTTGGGCAGAGGATTTCAATGGAGGGGAATACCGCCCGGGAGGTGGAACGGCGTGTTAAATGTGCGTGGCAGGCATTTGGTAGGCTCAACATAGTGTTTAAGAGCAGACTCCCACTTTGCCTGAAAAGAAATGTATTCATTAGTTATGACATACGGCAGTGAAACCTGGACACTCACATCGCAATCAATTCAAAAACTTTGGGTGGCACAGAGGGGAATGGAAAGATGTATGCTTGGCATTACAAGACGAGACAGAAGGTCCTGTGCATGGATCATGGAACAAACAAAAGTCTGTGACATCATTGGAAGAGTAAAACAATTGAAATGGAGATGGGCAGGCCATATAGCGAGGCGATAGGACGACAGATGGACCAAGGCAATCCTGGAGTGGATACCGCTTGATCGCAAACGTCCGCGAAGAAGACCGAAAGCACGATGGATTGATGACATCGTTAAGTACATTGGATCCGAGTGGCAGAGGAAAGCCCAGGACCGTGAAAGTTGGAAGCATGCTGAAGAGGCCTTCATCCTGCAGTGGATCGATACGGGCTGATGATGATGATGATGATGATATATATATATATATATATATATATATATATATATATATATATATATATATATATATATATATATATATATATATATATATATATATATATATATATATATAATAAAATTATTTGTTGGTCCCATCTCTTGCGCCACTCTGTATATATCATTTTTTATCTATTTTTAATATATAATTTATAATAATTAGCGACGTAGAAATCGTTTTCTTAATGATGATTGAGCATCAACATTTTCATAAGCTTTAATAAAAAATCAGCATTTTTTAACGGTAAAAAAAAGTTAATTTGGGAACACCACCCGAAACGACAAGAAAAATAAGGGCATTATCACGGAGACGGTGTGTGTTTTCTCCTTATAAAATATTCAATTACTCATTCGAGATCATAATTTGCTCACACTCAACGGGGAACGTCCTCGTTCTTAAGCGACATGTAAATTTGTTACCGCAGTACACTCGTGCAAATTTATTATCCTTGGAGGCCAGAACGTTATCGCTCGCTCCCTCATAATACTCTCTCGTTCTTCCACGTTGTCGTCGGTGACATAAGTAATTTCGGTAAGATTCCGATGGGAAACTCGGAACGGAATAGCTGACGAACAAACTGCTGAACGAAACTCTTTCTGTTGTAAAACTTAACTATGTTAAATTATTTAGATAATTTAGAAATTGGAATTGGAAAAAAACACCTTTCCCGAAGACGTGTTTTCCCGAAGACGTTCATTCAAAACCATTTTGTGAATTTGTTAATGTTACTCGGTTAATGTTTGTCTTTGACGTTTCGTAAAACTGCATATATAAATTAAAGTCTATATTTATAATTTTTTAACTGCAAAATGGATATTATTCCTTCGAAGAAATGGTAAACATGCATTTTATGTACGGGTAGGCGAATGGGAACGTGTATGAAACTAAAAGATTCTATGCAGAGACTTTTCGCGGAAGAATACTTCCTTGTACAGAAATATTTACAAACCTGCATAGAAGATTATGAGAAAAGGGATCTCTCGTGCCTTCTAAATATGACATTGGAAAAAGCCGGAGCACCAGAACACCAAACTGTAGAAAATGTTCGAATTTTAGTAGTTACTGTAGAAAATGTTCGAACTGTAGAAATGTTCGAATGTTCGAATTTTAGAAAATGTAGCAGAAAACCCAGGAACGCATTTACATTGGGAAAGAGGGATGTTTCTTTAATAAATAAATAAATAATTTAACCAAAAATAAAGAGGAAATTGGACCGCGGGAAAACAGGGATTTTTATTTTTTCTTTTAAATAAACAAACAATTTATTGCAAATTGGACATTGGGAGAGAGAGAGGTTTGTTTAATAAATAAATAAACAATTTATCGAAAAATTCAGAAATTGGACCGTGGGAAAAAAGGGGTTTTTATATTTTCTTTTAAAATAAATAAATAATTTATTGCAAATTGGACGGTGGAAAAGAGAGATCTTTGTTCGATAAATAAATAAATAAATAATTTAACCAAAAATAGAGAGGAAATTGAACCGTGTGAAAAAAAAGGAGTTTTTACTTTTTCTTTTAAATAAATAAATAAACAATTTATTGCAGTTTGGACGGTGAGAGAGACGTTTCTTTAATAAATAAATAAACAGTTCGTTGAAAATTGGACCGTGGGAAAAAGAGATGTTGGTTTAATAAATAAATATACCATTTAACGAAAAATAAAGAGGAAATTGAACCGCGGGAAAAGAGGGACTTTTATTTTTCCTTTTAAATAAATAAATAATTTATTGCAATTTAGACTGTGAGAAAGAGAGGTGTTGTTTTAATAATTAAATAAACAATTTAACCAAAAATAAAGAGGAAATGGGACCGTGGGAAAACAGGGATTTTTATTTTTTCTTTTAAATAAATAAACAATTTATTGCAATTTGGACGGTACAAAGGAGAAATGTTTATTTAATAAATAAACAAACAATTTAACGTAAAATAAAGGAATTGGACCGTGAGAAAAAACAAGGGTTTTTACATTTTCTTTTTAAATAAATAATGTATTGCAAATTGGACAATGGGAAAGAGAGATGTTTGTTATTTAAAAGGGAAAGTAAAAATCCCATTTTCCCACGGTTCAATTTTCTCTTTATTTTTCGTTAAATTATTTATTTGTTTATTAAACAATTAAATTACACATTTCTCCCTCTCTCACCGTCCAGTTTGCAATAAATTATTTATTTTTTAAAAAGAAAAGTAAAAACATTTTTTTCCCACGGTCCAATTTCCCCTTTATTTTTGATTAAATTGTTTATTTATTTATTAAACAAACAACTCTTTCCCACCGTCCAATTTGCAATAAATTGTTTATTTATTTATTCATTACAAATTGCACGGTAAAAAAGAGGATTATTTATCTAAGAAATAAATAAGCAATTTATTGAAAATTGGACGATAGGAAAAAGAGATGTTTGTTTAATAAATAAATAAACAATTTAACCAAAAATAGAGAGGATATTGGACGGTAGGAAAAAAAGAATTTTTACTTTTTCATTTTAAATATATAATTAATTTGGTACAAATTGGACGGTGGGAGAGAGAAGTATTTGTTTAATTAATAAATAAACAATTTAACGAAAAATAAAGAAGAAATTGAACCGTGGGAAAACAGGTATTTTTAATTTTTCTCTTAAATAAATAAACAATTTATTGCAAATTGGACGGTGGGAGAGGGATATGTTTGTTTAATAAATAAATAAATAAATAAATAAATAAACAATTTAACCAAAAATAAACAGGAAATTAAACCACGTGATAAAAAGGCATTTTTACTTTATTTTAAATAAATAAATAATTTAGTACAAATTGAATGGTGGGAGAGAGATACGTTTGTTTAATAAATAAATAAATAAACAAGTTAAAGAAAAATAAAGAGGATATTGGACCATGGGAAAACAGGGATTTTTATTTTTCCTTCTAAATAAATAAATAGTTTCTGGCCATTTGGGACGGTGGGAAAAAGAAATGTTTTTTAATAAATAAATAAACAATTTATTGCAAATTGATCCCTGGGATAGAGAGATGTTTGATTAATAAATAAATAAACAATTTAACCAAAAATTAACAGGAAAATAACCGTGTGGAAAAGGGGATTTTTACTAATCAAATGTGTTGATTAGTGTTGTTATTGGCTTTTTCTTCGTACAAGGATGCCTACGTAATTATTAAGATGCATTTCGATATCCATATAATCGTGCATCAATTTAGAAAAAGTCAGTTTTCTGAAAAACGGTTTATGAGGTTTTAGATGAAATAAGAGGAGGACCTTTTTTACCTAAAAGTCCTTGCGATTCAATAATTTGATTAAAAACATTAAAAAATATTACAAACAAAAAAGTTATGGCAGCATTTACCAAGGAGACGCCCCTGACTAAAATATTCAATATTAACACAAACAACTGTTTTCCATTCCAACTTATTGAAGTAAACCGAATTTCATGACTTTAGCATAAACCGTTTCGAAAATATTGCGAAAAAACCATCTTCAGAGTTCCCCCTTTTAGGGAGCTCTAGCCCCTTTAAGAAGCAATTTGTGGGGTATGTTTATAGGAACTTTTTTATTTTTTAATCTGTAGAATCACCTCCCAAAATATTTCGACGTTATTTAAGGACACCCTGTATATGTCATATTTTACACTATTCTGAAGAAATAATCAGTTAATGTGGGTGAGTTTAATTCATTCTTTCATGTAGACATGTAAATGCTAAAAAAAAATATGAGTTTTAATGAAACACATTATTATGCAACTAGTTTGCAGAAAATTGAAAAATCTACATAAAGCGCCTCTCAAAATTATGTTAAAACACTTTCGATGCGTAAAAAAAAAAGAAGTGAAAATAGAATTTTTATCAGAGATATTACACGAATTTATTCGATCGGCAATTTCCACTTTGAGAGAACACTTTTCAACTTTTTGGTACACGAAACACATAAAAGATTAGATTTTTAAAATAATGTCTAAAATTAATAGTGAAATTGACTTTGTATACTTTATAAGCTATGTTGTTTTTTTGTTATCTAAATCATAGTAAAACTCAATATTTTTAATTAAAAAATATACCACTGATATATATATATATATATATATATATATATATATATATATATATATATATATATATATATCATCATCATCATCATCATCATCATCATCATCAGCCCGCATCGATCCACTGCAGGATGAAGGCCTCTTCAGCATGCTTCCAACCTTCACGGTCCTGGGCTTTCCTCTGCCACTCGGGTCCAATATACTCCAATATACATCATCAATCCATCGTGCTTTCGGTCTTCTTCGCGGACGTTTGCGATCAAGCGGTATCCACTCCAGGATTGCCTTGGTCCATCTGTCGTCCCATCGCCTCGCTATATGGCCTGCCCATCTCCATTTCAACTGTTTTACTCTTCCAATGATGTTACAGACTTTTGTTTGTTCCCTGATCCATGCGCAGGACTTTCTGTCTCGTCTTGTAATGCTAAGCATACATCTTTCCATTCCCCTCTGTGTTTTTGAATTGTTTGCGATGTGAGTGTCCAGGTTTCACTTCCGTATGTCATAACGGGTAGAACGCACTGATCGAATACTTTTCTTTTCAGGCAAAGTGGGAGTCTGCTCTTAAACACTATGTTGAGCCTACCAAATGCCTGCCAGCCACATTTAACACGCCGTTCCACCTCCCGGGCGGTATTCCCCTCCATGGAAATCCTCTGCCCAAGATATATAAAGCTGTCCACAATCTCTAAATCCCTTCCTAGAACTGAAATTCTTCTGTCCTGAGCGAAGTTATTGAACATAACCTGACTCTTTTTCAGGTTTATTTTCAAGCCAAATGGTTCGCCAGCCCTTTGCAGTTCTTGTATGCGTCTTTGCAGCTCCTCTGGGTCTTGTGAAATGAGAATAATATCATCTGCAAATCTAAGATGGTTTAAGTTTGCACCATTGATCTTTACCCCATCCTGTTCCCAATCCAGTTTACGGAATACTTCTTCAAGGCCAGCCGAGAAAAGAATAGGCGATATTGCGTCACCCTGCCGTACACCTCGTTCTATATTAATTCCCACTTCAAGATCATCAAGGTGAATTGTGGCTGTAGCTCCATTATATATCGAATCTAATAGGTTTACATAGGCTCTCTCTACACTACAAATGCTTTTTCGTAGTCGATAAAAGCCAAGCACAGTGGCATGGTGTATTCGTTGTGCATTTCTATGACCTGCTGTACAACCTGGATGTGATCCATTGTACCATTGTATATATATATATATATATATATATATATATATATATATATATATATATATATATATATATATATATTTAGATAATTAAACGCTTCCACAGCAGTGTCGACAGACTTGTATATGACTATATTCACGAAATATCAATCAAAATGTCAATGTCACACGAAATAATTAAATTAAAATGAAAATAAATCAAAATCAATGAAAATTCAATTTAACAATGCAATCAGAAACATTGAAAGTCATAAGTGACAACAACTGTCAAGATAACTTAATACTAAAAGCAATTAAAATCCTAAGTATTCTAATTTGGATGAATATCAACGATTATTGGCGAAATATCGCTAAAACAAAAGTTCTGTTTCGAATACGGAAAAAGTTGAAAAGTTTCAGTCCATCAACGATTTCCCTTTCAGAATGAAAACCGAACTTTTCCAATCAGAAAATTGCAAATTCACGATAAGAAATACGGAAAAAACAAGCAATCTAGAAATCTACTTTAGCCTCTTATTTGATGAACTTGGACGTTTTGTAATGCAAATCGTCGAGGTATTTGATATCGACGATACAATTTCCTATCCAAAATAACTTTTAGGTTTATATATGTTTTTTATTCATTGAACATTTACCTAATAGTATGTATAGCTTATAAATGACAAATTTTACTACAATTATTAAATAAGTAGTCGCATTATTATATGTTAAGCGTATCAAAAGGGTTTATCGCCACGCAAAATTCATAATGATATAACGAATTCGTTGTAATGTTTGTTGGCTTTCAACGATATAACTAAATAGAGAAAAAAATTGATATATGTAGCGATGGCTTATATAATAGCCAGGTTATTAAGAATGATATTGGAAAATACGGTTAAAGTAAATATCAATATATCCGAACTCTTCAATAAACATTCCCATATTATTATTAAGTTAAACCACTCCAGCTCTGGCG
Organism: Cosmopolites sordidus; assembly: GCA_031761425.1. Classification (NCBI taxonomy): domain Eukaryota; kingdom Metazoa; phylum Arthropoda; class Insecta; order Coleoptera; family Curculionidae; genus Cosmopolites; species Cosmopolites sordidus. Next base: position 102,928 of record JARFXV010000615.1, read on the forward strand.
CCTTTTAAGAGACCAGGAATATTTTTATTGAAAATTATTGGGGCAATTAACATTTTGCCGAAGAGCAGCGAAATATCTTGAAACGGACTATACCTAACCTTTTTTGTCCCTTAGAACACGTGCCAATTTTAGTAAACCCCTGTTTTTCTAATATTGAATTTTTACAAACTCATCAACTTCAAATGTGTTTTTGACAACTGACACATTGCTACGGACTTTAATAGGTTGAAAAACTTTCATAAATTGAAAAAAAAAACAAGTTTACATTTATTAATTAAAACAAACACAAAATGCAAAGCTAGTAGAATTATTATATAAAATAACTACACAAAAAATATAGGAGGGATGATGACGATGCTTTAACAGCAAGTTTCTAATATTTGGCATCAATTAACTTAGATTTAACCTTAAATCTCCTCGGTCAGAGATTTCCAATCTGTTTCTTTTGAAAGAATATTGACAGACGCGCTGAAACCTCGTTCCACGAGTTATGAATATGGCTCGCTATCAAAAACTGTCTCGCCATAGACCATAATACACGATAAGTAACAGGTATATCTATCTGAAGCCAAAATTGCTGATATCCCCATCTGAATAGTCCCTTAAGTTCAGATCAGATCAGATCTTCTAGTAATCTGATGTCCGTTTCTTCAAGCGTACTTCTGTGTAAAGAAGTGATCGATAAAAGTTCTCGAAAGGAGAAACTACTCTTGAGAGCACGGAAAAAAAAATTCACTTGTTTTTTTAAATATTTTGCACGCGCCCATTAGACATTTTATCATAAAATATAATAATTTTCGATCAAGGAAACAGTACTTTTTTTACCGTACATAATTTTTCACTTTGCCCTCGTACATTATAAATAAAAACATTAAATATACATATACCATAAAAGTTTTGAAAAGTAATTAGGAAACAACGCATGAATTGTTTTGGTTACGTCATTTATTTAAAGTAAATTTAGGTGAACCTGTAAATCTTTTAATAATACCGGAAATTTATGCCAAAACTAACAAATCACAGATGGAATTAATCTGAAAATTGAGTCGAGTGCAGTTTCGAGTAGTTGTTCGTGGATTTAAACCTCTAAAACTGAACAAAACTTGTTCGAAACCCAATTTAATGTAATAAATCGACGGGTAAAAGTTTGTTTTAACAGTAATATGTTCATAACTAATCTCAATATAAGCTTAACGTAATTACCTAAAGTAGAATTATTTCCCTTCAAGTTTCTCTGCATCAAATATTATTAAAATATATATAACGTGTAGTTTATGTATGTGATTTTGGACTTTAACTTGATGAATAATCGAAAAATACCATTGTGGAATGTTATTTATTTTATGAAAAGGTGAATGTTTTTGTTCACTTTAAAATCTATTTTTATACCAGGTGTCCCATTAAGGATGGATCGAGGCCGTATCTTGAAAACTATTTATCCCACAGCTTTGGGGAAAAAAAATTGTACTAAAAATGATCATGAGAAATTCACCAAAAATATTTTTAAGCTTCTAAAACGACCGCAAGAGGGCGTGACGAGCTAAACATTTTTAAAAATACTTTTTTTGTGTATTTTCAAGTGTTAACCGAGTAAGAAAAATTTTCAGTTATAATTAGCAAACTGTCTCCTACAACTTTGTTTTATGACATTTTGTCGTAATTTCACGACTAGAGGGGGGGGGGGGGGGGGTGGGGAGTTTTACCTATTGAGATAAAAAGTCGTCTAATGTCCGTTTGCCTTAACCGATTTTTCTCAATTTGGATTCATTTAAAAGGCAATTGCTGGGACAATCAAATAATCTGGAAGATAAATTATTTAGTTTATAAATGAAACCGCGAGGTGGCGTTACATTCAACAATAGTTTTTTTGAAGTTTTGTTCAGTTTTTTCAAATGGAACCTCACAGTTTTTATTACATGGCTAGAAAGGTAATTTAAAGAGGAATCATCCAGTGAAAACCCGAAATCGATATCTCTGACATGTCAAGAGATATTTTGATTTTTCTGAAAAAATCAGTTATTATTTCACTACTACCTGCATTAAGTTAAAAAAATATTAACCTAATGTTTGCCTTCCTTCACACTTTACCGAGGCTTAGGACTGGTCCGAATACTTCGTGCTATATTAATTTGGAGCGTGTTTAAAGGCCAACGGGCCAACAACGAAGATAATAATAATAACAACAGTCAAATAAAATTAACAGCACAACAGTCTAATAATTAACAGAATCTGAACTTTAACGCCTTTCTAAATGTTCAAAATGCCTTCCATCCTTAGAAATGCAAAGATTTATTTTTCGACGAGTACTAAAAACGGCAGCTTCAATTTCCGCTCTTGAAATGCTGGTTATTGAATTTTGAATTCTTTCAATCATGTTTTCTCATGTGGTAGGGCGAGTTTGAAAAACAAGGTCTTTTAGTCTTCCCCACAAGTAAAAATCGAGGACTGTCAAATCCGGTGATCCGGTCACCGATTTTTACTTGTGTGGAAGACTAAAAGACCTTGTTTTTCAAACTCGTCCTACCAGACGAGAAAACATGATTGAAAGAATTCAAAATTCAATAACCAGCATTTCAAGAGCGGAAATTGAAGCTGGCGTTTTTAGTACTCGTCGAAAAATAAATCTTTGCATTTCTAAGGATGGAAGGCATTTTGAACATTTAGAAAGGCGTTAAAGTTCAGATTCTGTTAATTATTTGACTGTTGTTATTATTATCTTCGTTGTTGGACCGTTGGCCTTTAAACACGCTCCAAATTAATATGGCACGAAGAATTCGGACCAGTCCTAAGCCTGGGTAAAGTGTGAAGGAAGGCAAACATTAGGTTAATATTTTTTTAACTTAATGCAGGTAGTAGTGAAATAATAACTGATTTTTTCAGAAAAGTCGAAATATCTCTTGACATGTCAGAGATATCGATTTCGTATTTTTACTGGACAATTCCTCTTTAAATTACCTTTCTAGCCATGTAATAAAAGCTGTACCATTCCATTTGAAAAAACTGAACAAAACTTCAAAAAAAGGCAAACGGACATTAGACGACTTTTTATCTCAATAGGTAAAACAACACACCCCCCCATCCCTCTATTCGTGAAATTACGACAAAATGTCATAAAACAAAGTTGTAGGAGACAGTTTGCTAATTATAACTGAGAATTTTTCTTACTCGGTTAACACTTGAAAATACACACAAAAAAAGATTTTTAAAACTATTTAGCTCGTCGCGCCCTCTTGCGGTCATTTTAGAAGCTTCAAAATATTTTTGGTGAATTTCCCATGATCATTTTTAGTACAATTTTTTTTCCCCAAAACTGTGGGATAAATAGTTTTCAAGATACGGCCGCGATCTATCCTTAATGAGACACCTGGTATATGTTTTTCCAGTAGGAAACTCTATCATAAGAATCATTGAATATAACATAACCTATAATCCAGATACTATATAGCACATGGGACAATAAGTCCGCGGTTTGACATATAGATGTCGTCACTTCCAAAAATCCTTATCGGTGGTCGATTGTGCCAACCTTCAAATGGAATGTGTCAAAATTTTATGACAATCTATCTGCTAGTTTCTGAGTTGTGCTGTAAGCGACACTACTTTTGTTAAATTTTGGAATTTCGTGTGTTCATTAAGCATTACTTTTTGATGAAGAAAAATACCTTTGAAGCAAAGAAATGACTTTATAAACATTACCCCGAGGACAATTAGCCATAATTGATTGGTATGCCGAGTTCATGGCTGGTATGCTGTATAAAAAGTCAACAAAATTGACGTTACTCTCTTGAAAATGGTTTGGGTGATAAGGATTGTGATGATACATTAGCTACAAAATGGCAAAATAATAACTTTTAATAATAAATCCATGAAACAGATCCTGATAAAAATAATTATTATATATAGCCATATTTGGCCCACAGCTTTGTCATTCTTCTCTAGGTTATCCTTCTCTTCTATAACAGCCTTTCTCCATCGTTTTCTTGGTTTTCCTCACGACTCTATTTTCTCCTATTCTCTCTATGTGGCCCAGCCACTACAGTCTTCTCGCTTTTACTATCGTGTTTATCCTTGGATCTTTGAAAATTTGATAAATGTGCTCATTTGCAAACCATCGAATCATAGTACCCATTCCTCGAATCCGTACAATGCAGTTGGTCTCAATACTGCACTATACAATCTTAATTTGATATTTCTAGATTTAACTTTGATCAATCTTAGGCCTATCTCATTCTCTTTTTCTTGTTTATTATACTTACGCCTAAGTAGACAAATTCTTTCATGCTTTCAAAAGTCATACTTCCTAGTTTTGTATCCACTTCTACAGTCGAGACATTTTCTTGTGTACCTTCTCCTATCATTAGTTTGCTTTTGTTTTGATTGATTTTTGAACTAAGCTTGTATGTAGCCTTTTTGTAAGTTATTTCAATTATTTATCGCAATTATCGCTATATCGTCCGGATAACCCACTATTTGATGGCTTCTGTAAAGAATATGTCATTCTCTGTTCAACTAATCCCTCCTAATAATAATTTCCAAAACCATATTGAATACTAGTGTCGATAGTGGATCGATCCCCTTACCTTGCCCTGCCTTGATCAGAAAATCTTCTGTCGTCCCTCCTTTTACACCTACATTGGCTTTTGTTATCTCCACTGTTATGCTCACTAATCTCACTAATTTAGAGGCGGATTTTGATTTTTATCATTCTGGATCTCTTTAATGAATCATAGGCCTTACTTAAATTAATTTTATAATTAATAAACAGAAACATTCGAACGGATTTAGCAAATTTCCTTTTTAATAATAAATATATAATTAATGACACATTAAAAAAATTATTTCGAATTAAACGAAGAACTTTCCATTATTCAAATGGCGCCAGAATTAAAGCATCAACCGAACTGATATAACTTTAATAATTGACGTAGACAGCGCCAGCTTATAACTAATTTATCAATGGAAAGTTTGTGCTTTTATCTCTTGGTAATATATAGGTGGTAATTATTATTAATTACGATCCTGTGGTTTAATAATACGCCGTAGGAAATAACCGGGTTAGGAAAGCTGCTTTTGCGGTTCGGTATTACTGTGCTTGTTTAAATGATATTGGAACACTTTGATCGTCTAAATGGTAAGATATGGTAAAGGTGTAACATACTGTGTTTGTTTTTTGTAAAGGTCTTCTAATTTATTTTCTTTTTAAATTGGAATAAATGATACAGACCATACACCTTATCCAAACATTCTTTCGTATGTATATGAGCAAATAGTTTCTTTAAAATATAGTAGTAACTTTAAATTACGCATCCGGTATTATCAGCATTCTAAATTAAAATTTATTTTTATTACTTTTATCCCTTTAATGTGAAAATTTGCATTTCTGGCGACACTATTTGTAATGATAATAAGTGTTTCATTTAATAATGTCTATTTTTCTAAGAGATGGCATTACATTATGTTTGTTGGTATAGACTGTGTCATCAATCCAGCCGGCGACAGCTAATGGTTTATTGTTGTTATTGTCACTGCGATAAGTCAGATAATAAATAAACACAAAATTATAATAATTCGGTTTTATTTACTTGCTGGTTAAAATTTAACGACACGTATAATATGCAGAAGATTTAATTTAAGCATAATAACTAACAAATAATTCAAATGAATTCCACTAAATTATAAACTAGTGAACGTGGTTTTACCCTCGTTAGTTATGTTGGGGTAAAGAGTATCGTACATGTATGTATATCATGTTTGGAATGTATATATCCTGAATCACACATGATTTTTTATCCTGAAAATCCTTCAGGAAACGAAAAGCTAAATAAACGCGAATGAAACCGCGAGATTTACGTAATTGTGATTTTCCACTGACAATAGTTTGTAGTTGTGGACAAATTTTACTCCTACCGATTATTAAAAGAGTTTTAAGATGCTGATCGGTTAATTTAGATCTGCAACCATTCCTTGTGCACTTCATTTTGTAGAATGTTTTGTCACACAAGTAAGAGTAGTACCAAAAACAACCCACGAACAAATTTATGCAAATTATCAAATTGTATCAGTGGAAGACTCTTATGAAGTCTAAGTAATGTCTGAAAGATAATTAATTATAATTATTTTAAATAATTATAATTAATTAATAATTAATTATAATTATAATTAATTAATAATTAATTATAATTATATAATTAACTATTAATAATTTATTTAAATAAAAATAACTGTATTGCTATGCCTTCGGTAGATTTAAATTCAATATGATTCCCGATTCTAAAGAATACAATTAAACACATTTAAATATTTGAATACACAATCAGTATAATAAACAATCACACAGTAAACATTACCTATATATATATATATATATATATATATATATATATATATATATATATATATATATATATATATATATATATATATATATATATATATGTATATATATATATATATTGGTAATATGTCACTGTCATGAAAATCTATTGTTGTCAATGTAAGTATTGTTGACATATACAAAAAAATATATTTACTTTCACTCGTTACTTTATATATTACAAATTAATATAATTTATTTTTTAGTTTAGTTTTGAAAACGGGGGGGAGAGTACCCTCCGAAGTGTTAACGTTAAAAGTTTGTAAAATTTTGTATAACATTTTTATATCTTTAAAATTTTGTTCGTTAGGCAAATTTATTACAAAAAGAATCACTGAGATATTTGTCTCCGTTTGGTTTTTTGTTTTTACCCAGTGATTCTTTCTTTAAATAAGAACAGGTATTTTTGATATTTTTTGAGTTTTAGATAGTGGCGAAAAACCGAAATAAAGGAAAAAAATCTTATGAAATTCCAACAAAGATGAGTTTTGATATTTGTACTTAATTATATCACTGCGCTGTAAATCAGTAATTTCTATTTGAAGTTCCGCAACCAACGAGGTTACTCACGAATGTTTAATTGTTACTGCGCTTTCGAAAGTACAACTAGCGCCATCTGTTAGCGATGGAGGGTACTACCACTACCTATTTCCTCTTATGACCACCAGATTTCGTCAAGTGCCAGCGTCATCAAAAGTCAGTTCGTTATTAATCGTCATTGTGCAAAGAAAAGTTATTTATATCTTTGAATATCTCGATTTATGTACCAGAAATAGACGTTTGAATAGCTGAAATGCATCGAATGTAGATTGAACTTTGTGAACATATCCTAACCCAAAAAATTTGTGAACGGTGATTTAAATGCTTTATAAATAGTGATTTTGATGTAAAAGACAGGGAGCGATCAGGACAGCCGAAAAAGTTTGAAGATGCAACTTTGCAAGAATTATTGGATGAAGACTCAACTCATGCGTTGAAACAATTATCAAAAGCATTGAATGTTGTCCAGTCCACTATTTCCGAACGTCTACACTACATCTGGGTCTTGTGTCAGGAGAACGATATCATCTGGAAATCTGAGATGGCTTAAGTTTGCACCATTGATCTTTACACCATCTGAAGAACAGGCGATATTGAGTCACCCTGCCGTACACCTCGTTCTACATTAATTCCCACTTCAAGATCATCAAGTTGAATTGTGGCTACAGCTTCATCACATATCGATCCTAATAAGTTAATATATGCTTTATCTACCCCTTGGCTAAGCAGTGCATCCATTTTTGGATTAAGATGGAGTCAAATGCTTTTTCGTAGTCGATAAAAGCCAAGCACAGTGGCATGGTGTATTCGTTGTGCCTTTCTTTGGCCTGCTGTACAACCTGGATGTGATCCATTGTACTGAATCCACTTCTGAATCCTGTTTGTTCTCTTGGTTGTGCGTCATTCAGTTTTTTTAATATTCTTTGAGTCACCCTGCCGTACACCCCGTTCTATATTGATTTTAACTTCAAGATCATCCATGTGAACTGTCGCTATAGCTTCATCATACATCTCAGTAGGTTCACATTGGCTCTGTCTATCCCTTGGTTAAACAACGCATCCATTATGACTTACTCTGATATTGAGTCAAATGCCTTTTCATAGTCAATAAAAGCCAAACCTTTTTATTATAATTATATAATTATAAACAATTTTATTTGAATCAATAAGTTTTTGGTACCCAATATTTTACAAGTTGAAATATAAAATATTCATGGCGCGTGACAAGAAGTGAGAAAAAATGAAAGGAGTAAAAGGCAATCCAAAAAATAATTACTGGTTAAAATGAAATATGTAGACCATTGTATAGAGAGTAGAGCTGAAATTTGCTTGAAACATAAATTATATACCGTCCATGCCCTAATGTTTCTTGCCGTGGACCGGAAATGGGGCAAATTCACAACCGCAAAAATAGCTTCCGCGGCCAACCGCCACCCATTCACTCAGTATTTCCTACGGCGTATTGCCAACCTCAGGGTCGTAATTAATTATGATTACCACCTATACATTACCGAGAGATAAAAGCACCAACTCCACGGTAATAAATTTGAAATTAGCTCGCTCTGTCTACGTCAGTGCTTAAAGTTAAATCAATTCTATTGACGTTTACATTTCGTAGCCATGCATTAATGAAAAATTAAGCCGAACATCGATATTTAAATAGACTTGAATTATAAATACAATTTATGTAGTGTTACATGAACTAATAAATATGTTAATAAAATCAAAATGCTCAGATAAGTGAACGTGCAATTCAGTTATTGCAAATAAAAAAATAGAACTTAATACAATACCAGGGTTGCTGTTTATGTATCCGGAATTGGAAATCATGGTGTCGCTAGGCTCCATCTGACATATACATCGTAAAGTTTGACATTATTAGTTTAACTATTTGGGCTGTTTAGTGACCTGAAAATTTCATCTCAGTCAAAAAATGAAATTAACTCGTGAAAATATTCGTGCAATTGTAAACACTCCCGAAAATATACCGATAATTAACAAGAAATTAAACATAAATATTTTAGATCAATTTTATATTTGAATCGCATAGACTTCGTTACAGGTTGAATAGTGAATAATCCCCCATCGCATTCGTCATCCGATCCATATCGTTACCTGACATATCCAAAAAACAACATTCCCGGCATCTTGCTGAATCATCATATTGATTTTATTAACCATACAGGGTGGCTACATTATTAACCATACAGGGTGGCTACACAAATCATTGTGTAGGCACTACGACTTTCGACGTGGATTATCTCAACAACAGTGCATCGATATAAAACCATATAAAACCACTGATATCACTGGTTTAGTTCTTGGATTGGATGTTTTAAAATATGTGACGTTACGGTTAATGTCATTCATTTCTTTTCTCTTTCCTCTTCCTCTACCCATAACCAAAATAGCCAATATGTATTTTTCATTTTATTTACTTATGTTGCTTTCCTCTTATTTTGGTTAATAAGAAATTAATTTTGGTAGTTCTAATACACCTGTTTGAAGGTTAACTATCTCTTCTCATATCAACTCTTTTCAACTCATACTTTGTTTCTCCCACATTTTTGAACCAAAGCTAATGCTTTTGGCTTTTTTAATTTGTTCTCTTTCTTTTTTTATTTCCTATTATTATTTTTCTTTCCTTCTTCGTCCCCTTCCTCATAATACCACTCAATTTTGATTTTCCGGCATCCCGTAGTGCTTTGGAGGACATGGTAGCCGGTATTGAAACAAAATTGGTATTAATCACTTACTCGGAATTTTCCAAAGCTTTCGTCAAAAAAAAATTGTAAAAAATAATCCAAATAAAATGTAAAAAATGCCAAATATTCTACGAGAGAAGGAGAGAAAGAGTTTTTATTTAAAAGCAGACAACAGTGCATCGATATACAACCACTGATATCACTGGTTTAGTGATTCTATCGTAACCGTGCTTCGCTTACGGACGAATTAACATATGTAAGTTTCTTTGATTGGATGTTTTCAAAGATGTGACGTTACGGTTAATGTCGTTCATTTCTTTTTTCTTTCCTCTTCCTCTACCCGTAACCAAAATAGCCAATATGTATTTTTCATTTTATTTACTTATGTTGCTTTCCTCTTATTTTGGTTAATAATAAATTAATTTTGGTAGTTCTAATACACCTGTTTGAAGGTTAACTATCTCTTCTCATATCAACTCTTTTCAACTCATACTTTGTTTCTCCCACATTTTTGAAACAAAGCTAATGCTTTTGGCTTTTTTAATTTGTTCTCTTTCTTTTTTTATTTCCTATTATTATTTTTGTTTTCTTCTTCGTCCCCTTCCTCATAATACCACTCAATTTTGATTTTCCGGCATCCCGTAGTGCTTTGGAGGACATGGTAGCCGGTATTGAAACAAAATTGGTATTAATCACTTACTCGGAATTTTCCAAAGCTTTCGTCAAAAAAAAATTGTAAAAAATAATCCAAATAAAATGTAAAAAATGCCAAATATTCTACGAGAGAAGGAGAGAAAGAGTTTTTATTTAAAAGCAGACAACAGTGCATCGATATACAACCACTGATATCACTGGTTTAGTGATTCTATCGTAACCGTGCTTCGCTTACGGACGAATTAACATATGTAAGTTTCTTTGATTGGATGTTTTCAAAGATGTGACGTTACGGTTAATGTCGTTCATTTCTTTTTTCTTTCCTCTTCCTCTACCCGTAACCAAAATAGCCAATATGTATTTTTCATTTTATTTACTTATGTTGCTTTCCTCTTATTTTGGTTAATAATAAATTAATTTTGGTAGTTCTAATACACCTGTTTGAAGGTTAACTATCTCTTCTCATATCAACTCTTTTCAACTCATACTTTGTTTCTCCCACATTTTTGAACCAAAGCTAATGCTTTTGGCTTTTTTAATTTGTTCTCTTTCTTTTTTTATTTCCTATTATTATTTTTCTTTCCTTCTTCGTCCCCTTCCTCATAATACCACTCAATTTTGATTTTCCGGCATCCCGTAGTGCTTTGGAGGACATGGTAGCCGGTATTGAAACAAAATTGGTATTAATCACTTACTCGGAATTTTCCAAAGCTTTCGTCAAAAAAAAATTGTAAAAAATAATCCAAATAAAATGTAAAAAATGCCAAATATTCTACGAGAGAAGGAGAGAAAGAGTTTTTATTTAAAAGCAGACAACAGTGCATCGATATACAACCACTGATATCACTGGTTTAGTGATTCTATCGTAACCGTGCTTCGCTTACGGACGAATTAACATATGTAAGTTTCTTTGATTGGATGTTTTCAAAGATGTGACGTTACGGTTAATGTCGTTCATTTCTTTTTTCTTTCCTCTTCCTCTACCCGTAACCAAAATAGCCAATATGTATTTTTCATTTTATTTACTTATGTTGCTTTCCTCTTATTTTGGTTAATAATAAATTAATTTTGGTAGTTCTAATACACCTGTTTGAAGGTTAACTATCTCTTCTCATATCAACTCTTTTCAACTCATACTTTGTTTCTCCCACATTTTTGAAACAAAGCTAATGCTTTTGGCTTTTTTAATTTGTTCTCTTTCTTTTTTTATTTCCTATTATTATTTTTGTTTTCTTCTTCGTCCCCTTCCTCATAATACCACTCAATTTTGATTTTCCGGCATCCCGTAGTGCTTTGGAGGACATGGTAGCCGGTATTGAAACAAAATTGGTATTAATCACTTACTCGGAATTTTCCAAAGCTTTCGTCAAAAAAAAATTGTAAAAAATAATCCAAATAAAATGTAAAAAATGCCAAATATTCTACGAGAGAAGGAGAGAAAGAGTTTTTATTTAAAAGCAGACAACAGTGCATGGATATACAACCACTGATATCACTGGTTTAGTGATTCTATCGTAACCGTGCTTCGCTTACGGACGAATTAACATATGTAAGTTTCTTTGATTGGATGTTTTCAAAGATGTGACGTTACGGTTAATGTCGTTCATTTCTTTTTTCTTTCCTCTTCCTCTACCCGTAACCAAAATAGCCAATATGTATTTTTCATTTTATTTACTTATGTTGCTTTCCTCTTATTTTGGTTAATAATAAATTAATTTTGGTAGTTCTAATACACCTGTTTGAAGGTTAACTATCTCTTCTCATATCAACTCTTTTCAACTCATACTTTGTTTCTCCCACATTTTTGAACCAAAGCTAATGTTTTTGGCTTTTTTAATTTGTTCTCTTTCTTTTTTTATTTCCTATTATTATTTTTGTTTCCTTCTTCGTCCCATTCCTCATAATACCACTCAATTTTGATTTTCTGCATCCCGTAGTGCTTTGGAGGACATGGTAGCCGGTATTGAAACAAAATTGGTATTAATCACTTACCGGAATTTTCCAAAGCTTTCGTCAAAAAAAAAATTGTAAAAAATATTCCAAATAAAAGGTAAAAAATGCCAAATATTCTACGAGAGAAGGAAAGAAAGAGTTTTTATTTAAAAGCAGACAACAGTGCATCGATATACAACCACTGATATCACTAGTTTAGTGAATTCTATCGTAACCGTGCTTCGCTTACGGACGAATTAACATATGTAAGTTTCTTTGATTGGATGTTTTCAAAAATGTGATGTTACGGTTAATGTCATTCATTTCTTTTTTCTTTCCTCGTTCTCTACCCGTAACCAAAATAGCCAATATGTATTTTTCATTTTATTTACTTATGTTGTTTTCCTCTTATTTTGGTTAATAATAAATTAATTTTGGTAGTTCTAATACACCTGTTTGAAGGTTAACTATCTCTTCTCATATCAACTCTTTTCAACTCATCATTCGTTTCTCTTTCTCCTTCCTTTCTCTTCTTTTATTTCCCATTATTATTTTTATTTCCTTCTTCGTCCCCTTCCTCATAATACCCCTAATAATACCCCTATAATACCCCTCAATTTTGATTTTCCGGCATCCAGTAGTGCTTTGGAGGACATGGTAGCCTGTATTGAAACGAAATTGGTATTAATCACTTACCGGAATTTTCCAAAGCTTTCGTCAAAAAAAAATTGTAAAAAATATTTCAAATAAAAGTTAAAAAATGCCAAATATTCTACGAGAGAAGGAGAGAAAGAGTTTTTATTTAAAAGCAGATAAGGAAAATAACTTCGTAGTATTAGACTAATCTGATTGTTTTGAACACGTTGAAAAATTAATTCAAGACTTTTTAAGTTAATTTAAATAAATGGATAGAATCAATTGTCAAAAATGGCTAACGAAGTCATAGAGTCCTCGAAATCTTGTAATAACCTGATATATCTTCCTCTGAAAAACAAACTGCATATTTTTAATTCAAAAGTTCCAAGATTGTATGCTCTACCAAAAATTCATAAACTAGGAAAGTCAATGATCAGCCATTGATTCTCCGACATACAACTTGGCAAAATGGTTAACAAAGGAATTTGAAAAACTACCTTCCTGTTCTGTAATAAACTGAACAAAATTCATACAAGTCAAAAACACACATCTACAGGAAGGTGAGGTCTGGTTTCCTTTGACGTATCATCGTTGTTTCAAAGTGTTTCGATTCCACATACCTTGAAATACCTATGGAAGTTACTCCCGTTAAATGGCTTTAATAACAAGATTGTTGTTGAGTACATCTCTTTAACAAGATTATGTACGAAGCAAAATTGTTTTCAGACATTACTTAAAATTGTTTTCAGCTCAGCAACAGGTTTTACGGCAACAAGAAAGAACGGCAATGGGTAATCCTCGGTCACCGTTCTTAGCCAACTTATTCATGAGTAAATTTAAAACAGAGGCGAAGAATGAATTCAGTTACTTTCCGAAAGTGTGGTTAAGATATGTGGATGACGTTTTTGCAATTAAAACTTAGATGATTATATTAAGAACTTAATTAGTAAAACCCGAAATGCGTGTAAACTATAGCCTGAAAACAACGATAGATTACCATTTCTGGATATTTTAGCCAGTAGAAAAAATACAAATAGGTTAGATTTTGATATTTTTAGAAAAAACACCACCACTTCGAGATATGTTCCTAACGATTCGAATCATAGCTTCCAAAATAAGATGGTTAGTTTAAATTTTATGGTAAATAGATTAATCAATTTTCCTTTACTAAAGATAATTATAACAAAGAATTAAAATTAATTAGGGAGGTATCTGAAGTGAATGGTTATAATAAGAACATTGTAGATAAATTAATTAGAAAACACAAGTTCAGAAAATTATTGAAAGAATCTTCGACTTTTCAAAAGGGTCAGAACACAAATAAATTCATGGTAATACCATTTGATGCCCAATTAACAAGAGGGCTAGACAAAATTTTGAAAAAAGTGGACATTAAGGTTGTGATGATAATAATTAAAACACTTGTTATTTGTTTCACAATATATTCAAGATATTCTCTAACATGTTTCGGCCTCGCGACCATTCTCAAAGAGAGTTATGTATAAACAGTTTATACATAACTCTCTTTGAGAATGGTCGCGAGGCCGAAACATGTTAGAGAATATCTTGAATATATTGTGAAACAAATACCAAGTGTTTTAATTATTATCATTGTTACTATGTTTCACCAAGAGCCAACCGCGCAATCAATCAAAACTATTAAGGTTGTGTACAAACCATTCTCAAGTTCTCTCTCTTACCCAAGTTCTGGGTAATACAAAGGATAAAGTAGTTCACAATGAAAAGTCGGGGATTTACGAAATTAGTTCCAATCAAGATCGTGATCGAAGGTATATTGGGGAAATTAAAAGATCCATATTAATGAGATATAAAGAGCACATTGCCCACATTAGATATGTGAGACATAAAAAATTTTGTGTCGCGCAGCATGCAATCGACCACAACATAGACATTAGTAATTGAGGCATTCAAATACAAAAGTGTAAGAAAATCATGAACCGGGATAAAGAACATATTCCGTTCAGTCAACTTTTTCAATTATTAATGTAAGGCTCAGCAAACTTCATGATTCATGATTTTTACACGCTGATACTAACATGGTTAGCAAAACGTGCGTCGACAAATTTATAAAAGGGATTTGGTGTTTACTGGTAAATCTCTTAGAGTTTAATTTAAAACTGTCAGTTTCCTGGCGATAACGAAGCGAACAGGATTTTTTTCTGGTTTAGTTTGTTTATGTAATTTTTCTTTAAATGTAACAAAAGGTTTCATAATTAAAATTCCATTCAAAGTAACACATTTTAAGCTTTACTTTTACTCCGTAAAATTATAATTTAACCCATGTCAACGCTAAACAAGTTACGATTTCAGTGCAATCAAAAAAGCGACAATATCCGTACCTAGATGAACTCAGTTTTAATTGAATAATCCAGACAAACTGAATTTTAATCTACTTTAGCTAGTGAGTTTTACTAGTGTTTTTCTCGATAGTAATTAGATTGGCTTTGTTGAAAAGCATTTAATTATAAAATATCTGTTTGTTCTGTAATGGTGTTTGTATTTTTTCGTTTTATTACTTGGCGGAATATTTCGAGTCGTGCTTGGTCAATCAAACAGGTATTGATTGATTTGTCCGTTTCTTTGTGATAGTTAATTTTTTAAAAAAAGGAATAAAACAAATTTTTGCTTTGTTATCTATCACTTTTATTTTTAAACAAAATTTGTGTGACTATAGTTTCGTAAAACGACTTTACATTCTCAAACACTACTTTAAAACTAAGTTTTTACAGCTGTTTATCTATTCTATATAGCTAATTTTATACTTTTATTGGGGTTAATTTTTTACAATATTTTAAATAGTGGGGAATTTCGGAGATCCGTCTGATCGTTTAATAGCTGTCAAGACGGATCTTTGTTATATTTATAAATTTCAATAGCTTATAAAATGTTGAATTTTTTGCTTTTGGGCACTGTATGTAAAATTTTCAAATTTGTAATCTCGGGAAATATATGTCCGGTATCTATGAAATGGTTCGCAAAATTAGAGTGTTGTTTCTTAGAGATGTATGCAGATTTATGTTCTTTGTATCTGATCTGAAAATTTCTGCCGGTTTGTCCAACATGGCAGCTACTGCACTCGTTGCAACTTAACATATAAACTCCAGATTTTGTATTGCTGATGTGTTATCTTTGGCATTAAAAATGAATTTACTGGTTGACTGGGTGGTTTTAAACGCTATTTGCAAATTATGTTTCCTCAAAGAGCGACCTATTTGTTCTGAAATTGGGCCGAAATATAAAATTTTACAGTACTTTTTATCATTTGTTTGTTTTACTTTTAGATATACTTGATGAATTAGTCATTGTTTCCGTTTTTTCCGTAGCTAATTTCTTTTTCTTTGAAGCTGTTATTTTGTGCTATTAGTTTTATTTTTTGCAGTTCTATTTTTCTATTATTTTCAGATAGTGGAATTGTGAAAGCTCGGTCGATCATAGACTTATATGCAGCATATTTATGTGTAATGGGGTGGATTGATTGTTTTGTAGTTGTTATATCTGAGTATGTGGGTTTCCTATAGATATTAAATTCTAGTTTATTATTTTGTTTGGATATTGAAAGGTCCAGAAAATGTATGGTTTGATTTTGTGCTTTTTCTAGTGTAAATTTTATTTTTGGATGGATATTATTTAAATGCTTTAATGTTCCGTCTATATGTCTGTCATTTCAGGTATAATAAACCAAAATGTCTACATATCTAAACCAAAACAATATATTTTTTGCTTTATCCGTTTTTAAAAAATTATGTTCCAAGTTTGACATAAACAGTTCTGATAATAAAGGGCTTAGTGTGGAACCCATTGCTAGACCATTCTTTTGTTTGTAAAAAACGTTATTAAATTGAAAATAATTTTCATTAATGCATAAGTTAAAGAGTTCTAAAATATCTTGCTTAACAAATGGATTGATGTTATTTTTTATGAGTAAATTATCTATTAATAGTAGATAATCTTTGTTTGGAATATTCGGGAACATGTTGCTAAGGTCAAAGGATGCTAGAAACCCGTTTTTTGGTATAGATACTTTGCTAAGTTTTTTTGTAAGGTACACCGGGTTTTTTATTGACTGTTTTGGCGAGAAATTTGTTATGTTTTTGAAGATTTTATTTAAGTAAAAAACTAGATTTCTTAAAGGGCTATTTGGGTATGAGATTACCGGTCTTATTAGAAAGTTTTCTTTATGAATTTTAATTAAACCGTACAGTGTTGGAGGAGTAAGATTCATATTGACTATTTTATATTTATCTTCGTTTGACAAAATGGTGTTTATATTTTTTATTGTTGAATTTAACTTATTTTGAATTGTTGTGGTAGGGTCATTTTTTATTTTGACGAGGTCATCATTATCTAGAAAGTTTTAAATTTTTGTTTCGTAAGTTTCTTTTTCTAGAATTCCCTTTATCTGCTTTAGTCATAATTAAATTTAAATTGTTTAATTAAAATTAAATTAATTAAATTTAATTAAAATTGTTTTATTCCTTTATTATACAAGGGTTGCTATTTGTTTATGTATGTATGGAATGTATGGAATTAGCAGCAATGGTGTTGCTAGACGCCATCTGACATATACATCGTAAAGTTTGTCATTGTTCATTCTATACGTACTTAGAACGTTTTCTCAATCTATTTTTGTTGTTTAATGACTTGAAAAATTCATCTCAGTCGGAAAATGGAATTAAGAGTGCATGGATCAAATCACTTCCTCTTTTGACGATGAAGCACTATCTAAAACCACTGCATAGCACTGGTTTAGTGAATTCAATCGTAGCCGTCGTTCGCTCACGGACGAATTTAAAGAAGTTCCTCCAAGATCGGTTGTTGTGCCAGAAATCATCCATACTGTACGCGAAGTGAGAAAGCAAGATCATCATGTGACATAACGTGAGATTTGCGCATTCGTATAACAAGCATACACAAGATTTTACATGAACATTTAGCTGTGAAAAAGAACTGTGCGCGTTGGATTTCGTATAGTTTGACAATCCCTCAAAAAAGGCTCTTGTTAATTCATGTTAGGAACTGCTCAAAAAATATACTCGTGGAGCCGTGTAAAGCATTTAAACAAGTGCCGAATCTTGGATTTGTGCGTATGAGCCAGAAAGTAAATAGTAGTGGACTGTATGGATCTTTCAAGATGAGCCAAACCCAACAAAAGTTGTTCGCGCAAGAAGCATTTCGAAGCAAATGTTTGGCTGTTTTTTTTTAGGATAAATGGGTAAATGGTTACAGTGGCATTTACCCATATTTATAGTGTATCGCTAAGATTAAAATTGATGTCATGAAAACTTCTGAGCCACTTACGCCACGTAGAATCATCGATGGCGCCCTCTCCAATGGCAAAATGATGCTTTTGCGCCTGTGATGCAATCGTGGAAATCTAAATCTAAAATTAACGAAGAGATTCATAAATAATTTCGAAGTAGTACCAGTTACCTCATTTGACAACCCGGTTGCGTCCCACAAGATGATCCAGAAACACTAATGTTCAACGAATTAGAATAAACAGCACTTTTATGTGTCTAGCCTTTTTTTTAATGCTACATTACCTACGAAAATTAGTTTTCGCAGATAAGTCATCCCAAGATTTTATAAATTGTGATCGTAAATGGTTATAAAACATTCCCCAACAAAGTTTTTATTGTCTATAAAAATAGAACACGGTCGTAGAACTAAACGACATAACTTTTTCTTATTAAAAGATGGTTACATTTGAGTAGTTTTCGTATTTTATGGTTATGAAATATATGCGTTGTGGATATAAAATAAGTTGTATAACAATAATTTTAGTTTATACGTTATTTAGTTTCAAATGTTAAGTTCCTGGTTTTGTCCATTAATTTCCTAATCTAATTCTAGAGTTGGAAACGATTTATCGGGAGGTTGATGACTCAGTCTCAGTGTTAGTTTTTTAGTATAAGTGTTCAGAAGCAAATACCGATGATACTACTTCGAGCTGGTTCATGTAATTGATGGTTATGAGTCCCGCCAACCATCCGAGATTCAAGCATTGGTATAGCTTATTGCAATTATAGAGGTTTATAATATACAGTGGTGGTCAACTAATTAGAAACGGCATAAGTAAAATAATGAAATTTTAAATTTATATGTTCAACGGAAATATGTTTATTTTTATATTTGACTCATAGTTACCTCCAACAATTTACCTTTTATAAAACTCAAAATAATTGATCTTATGATAATTATTATTTATTATTCACGTATGGGCCCGGGTGGAGCACGCGAAGTACAATTAGCGAAAATAGCTCAACGCGGCTAATCAACTTTTCACTTCAAAAAGCCCAACATTTTTTATTTACTCCGCCGTGTTTTAAAGTGCTTGTTATATAGCTGGGCCTAGGTGAGACAACTTGACCGCCTTACAAATAATCTACCATCACTTTCCATATGGTTTATCTTTGTTTCGTCGGACCACAACACCTTCTTCCAGTCGTTTATTCCCCAACTGATATGCCCCTTAGCAAATTTTACCCCTATTTTTCTTTTTTTCAAAGTGATTTCATTCGAAATACTCCTCGAAATTCTCGTGTCGAAATACTTTTAATAGAAATTAATATAATTTATTTTTTAATAGAAATTAATATTTTGGATTCGTTTTGAAAACGGGAGGAGAAGACCTCCCGTAACATTAACGTTCAAAAGTTTGTCTATTTTAGAACATTTTTTATATTTTTTAAAATTCTGTTCGTTAGACAAA